>VXAK01000425.1:1439-24542 GCA_013399435.1 Arenaria interpres | reverse complement strand
TCCCTGAAAACAGATTTTCCCACGAAAAAAAGTTCCGCTGCCTGAAAATCAAGGGGTTTTTTTTTTTGAATTTTAATAGGTATCCAGGAAAACATTCTCCTCTATCCTCCTTCTCCTTATTAATACCCTGAGTTGTCTAGAAAAGAATTGGAGAGTTTGTAGCAACCCCTGGCCAGATGTAGTCTTGGGGGTACGGCTAATTAACCTGACACCCTCTACTTCTGAACAAGTTCCTGTTCTTCCAGCACTCGCATCCACCCTTCTCCTTCAGCTTGCTGTCCCTTCGGTTATGCTGACGTGGCTGTTTTGGGGCCGTCCGTTGTGATTTAGATTAAATCCCAGCATATTTCTGAACTGCCGGGGCTGCAGAGGTGCGGTGTCCCAGGTAGTCCCCGCAGCCACTTTGCTTGCCCAGGAGGAGCCTGGCCGTGGTGCGTGGCAGGAAGAAGCACACAGAGGGCAGGGAAAGACAAGAACTTTATTTCTTGGCTTTATTTGAGAGCAAAAGAAAAGGTACTTTGTGAAGACCCCACCTGAGGGGAGATCCCATCGAGCATCCAGGAGGGTGGGCTGTAAGCACTTGGCCGTAAGCTGTTTTATTTTCCCCCCAAGATACTCACAGTGACCCCTAGAGCAGCCCAAAATTTGGGAGCCATAAAGGAGCAGCTGTGTTTGTTTGCTTAGTTGTTTTATAAGTGTCTCTAAAGGGGCACTTTTTTTTCCTCAATTTTTAAATTTTTTTTAAGAGAAACCAGGCGGGACACTAATTTGACAACTAAAATGTGTCATCCTTCGCTCATTGCTGAAGGATGCTGGCGGGTAGCATATATTCCATATATTTCAGCCAAGATGTGATTTTTGGGGTGGGTTTGTTTTTTGGTTGGTTTTTTTTTTTTTGGTGTCGAGTGATCTTTAGAGCTGTCAGCCTGTTGCCTTTCGCTTGGCCCTAAGCTAAACAGAATAACTCAGGAATCCTGTAACCAGAGCAGCCCTTCATAAACGAAGGTCGGTTGGGTGAAGTGCTGTGACAACAGCCTGTAGAAACCAGCTTCAGACCGAGGCATCTTTTGTTAGGCGGAGGAATAATAACTACGCTGAGAGTTCCTGAAAGTGGGTGGTTTCTACCGCCCAGCTCGGTGACGCTTCGTCGTAATGAAAAAACAATACTGTCTGCCAGTAAAGATGGAAAGCGTCTCCTCACATCTGTTTGTCTAAGCTTGGGAAAAGGTGCCCTGGGATGAGAGGAGCAAATCCTGCTGTGGCTGGGCTCGTACTTGAAGGGAAGAGCTTTAAATGGCAGCAAAGGCCAAGGCGTCTTTTTTTTAATGAAGTTAGTTTTAATTTATTTTTGGACTTGATTAATAGTTACTGCAGTATTTGCCTTGCACATTTTTTAATGGAATGCTTTAAAAAAAAAAACACCAAAAAACACAACCCAAGTTGTTTAATATGTGATCCCTTCTGTGTAATTGTGCTCTCATACAATGTCTTTGGTGAGAATGAACTCGCAGAGTTTTACCCAGAATTGTTTGGAAGACACCAGTGTGGAAAGCAGAGATGACTCACGGTGCCTTGGAGGAAGAAGAGCTGGCAATTAACCACAGAGCATGGTATTATCTCTATGCCAAAGCTGGCTGAGAAAGCCAGCGTGTTTTCCACTTGGCGATTTCTGGGGAGAAAAAAAAAAAATACCGCAGAGAAATATTGGCTCTTTAAGCAATCTTGATAATCTCGTCAACTTGACGAGTTTAGAACAGGTAGCATGGGAGGCATGTGAATCAAAGGAAGGTGGTAGTTCCCATCTAGAAACCATTGTTATTTTTATTTGGTGAATAAATACATATGAAACACTCTCCTTATTTGTCAGCCGGCTCCTCCGGGTGAATAAACTTGGTTGCATAACAAGAATGTGGTATGTGATAGAGCACATGGTTAGATAATAAGTATTTCTGCATAAAATTTATTTTCTGTGTAATCCCATGTGTCTGTACTCGTATTTCTTTAGGAATATCTATATGGCATCTGTTTCTGCTGCTGGCAGTTTGCCAGGTGCCTGTAAATAAGGAATGTTTATTGGGAGTGAAATAGTAAGTATCTCCTACTTCTCAAGGTTATTTGTTTTCCTTTTGTGTTTAGTGCAGTAGGGTTCGTGTTGATGGAGGTGGCTTGACTAGATGAAAACACAGCAATTAAATCTTCATTTCTATTTCTTTACAACAAAAATCTAACTTTTAGAGCGTCCGTTGAATATTTTCTTTTGGGATGTGTTCTTTTCTACATTAGTTTGATGTTTCCTTTTATGTCTAATAGCCCTTCATTTTGCTTGCATAGTGAATACAGTAAGAAAGGGGTTAGCTTCCATTTTGAGTCCTACTTCTGTTCCTCACCCCCTGAAAGATATAAAGACATATTGCTGTTGAGGTGCGCTGCCCTGGGACCTGGACCCATTCTCATGGAGGTCTCCCGCTGCTCTGCTTCTTCCTACGTAGGTGTGCAAGCTCGGCTGTTGAGCTTGAGCCATGTTCCTTGTTTTCTGCCAAGGAAAAAGTGAAAGACCTCAAGAAATACCAGATTTGGCACATGGGCTGCCAGTTGTGCCAATTGCTCTACTTCATTTAGTAAAAAGAAGAAAAAACCGGTATAGATAGAAGCAGAATTTTGGCATTGGCCATAGGAGGAGGAAGGAGGTGCTGAGGAGTTAATGATGCTTCAGGGTTGATATTTGGTTTCTAAGTATGTGAAGAGGAAGGCTTTAAAGAACCTGCATGATTGAGGAGCTCAGAGTTGCTTTCAGCCTAGCCAGGGTATTGCAAGCAGATTGTCTCGCGGGCAGGAGAAAGCCCAAGGTGAAGACTAAGCCTGTAATTTAGACCGCTGGTTAACAGTGAAATGTCAGGGCGACTTCATTTAAAAATGACTATCAAGGTGTGAATCTTCTTTGCCTTGATGAAACCGCCTGAAATAGTGATGGGTGGTTGGCACTGGCGGTGAGAAGTCACTAAGTCTGCTCTCTAAACTCTTTCCTCCTTGGGAGAGGTTGATTTGGGGTGTCAGGATTGTGGGAGACATCCACTGGGCTCTCAGCAGATTAGTATCTGATGAACAAACATTATTTTACACCTGTAATTTCAATAATACATGATTCCTCTCTCACTTTCTGTGCCTCCCACCCTGTATTTCGCTAAGTGGTATGCCAGAAGATGAGCTTGCTTTAGATAGGCAAACAAGAAGCTGTGGTGCAAATTACTGAAGATGGCAAAGCCTGGATTTGGTTTTCCCTGTGCTGGGAGCAAAGAGCAATGATTTAAGAACAGACACTCTCGGTTTTTCAACTGTGACTAAACAGTTGTTCTGATTATTTCACACACCAGTGGTTGAGAGGCAGCATCAGATTATTCCTGCTGCTGGTGTGAATGTCCTTATTTATCCTGTGTTCTTCTGATCAATGTTTATAAATAAATACTTAAAGGGTGGGTGTCAGGAGGTTGGGGCCAGTCTTTTTTCAGTGGTGCCCAGGGATAGGACAAGAGGAAATGGGCACAAACTTGAACATAAGAAGTTCCACCTAAACATGAGGAGGAACTTCTTTCCTGTGAGGGTGGCAGAGCGGCAATAGGCTGCCCAGAGAGGTGGCGGAGTCTCTGTCTCTGGAGACATTCCAAACCCACCTGGACGCGTTCCTGTGCAACCTGCTCTGGCTGGACCTGCTTTCGCAGGGGGGTTGGACTAGAAGATCTCTAGAGGTCCCTTCCAACCCCATGTGATTCTCCTGAGGGCAGTTTGGGCTTTCATTTTCCCTCCTGTCCTCACCTTGTTTTGTCAACTGATTAATAGGAATCCTTCCTATGTGTCAAATGTTTTATATAGGGTCTGCTGGGGGGACCACGGTGTATTATTCTTTCCTAATCTCCACTCTTTTTCCACCTAGAAACTGCTATTGGTAGGGGAAAATGTTAAAATATTTCAGAGTTGCAAAAAAAAAAAAAATCAAGGTTGAATTCAGGCTTGTGTATGGCAGAAGGGGAAATGGCAGGGGGGAGAAGAATTTTTGTCACTGATCACAGTTGGTGCTCCTGCTGAATCCCTGGATGTGTACATATGGAGCGAGCACACGCGCAGGCACTCCGTGTAGAGAGACCTCATGCACATATTTCGGCCATATGTTCATTATTTTGGAAGTTCAGTTTTCTCTTGCGTTTTTACCAAGCTCTTAACAGGGCTACTTTAATTGGCATTCAATACAACTATGTAGGACAGTAACTAAGACGCAAACTCTGCGTTTTCCTCCTCGCTCTCTTGCGTGTCAGCAGCATTCCTTCTGCTCATCCTCCGCCTAGAAATGAGTTGTCTTTCAACCTGGAGCCTGTTGTGAGGAAGGGAGGAGATTGCAGCATTCCTCCAGGCGTGGCAGGGCTGGGTTTCACTTACAGATTTTCTCCGGAGTTGCGACACGCTCTTCCGAACTTCCCATGTATCAGGCCGAGCAGGCAGGCGAACTTCAAAATGAACTGAAAAAGCGGGACAGCAGCCCCATACCTGTGCACACACACGTGCAAAAGTGAGCCTTCCGTCTTCTGAAATTCAATATTTCCGCGTGGTTTACAGAAACGGTACATTCTTAGCTTGGATCCTGGCCGAGACATAGGGTACAACGTCGGTAAGGTCAAATAATTTTGCCGGTTCGGCTGTGAAGTGACTTCGAGACGTGTTTTAAAGATAGAAGAGTCAAGCGAAAAAAAACAACAACAACAAAAAAAACCATGTGCGAAGAGCAGTCGTTTCTAAAGGAAGAAACGGTTTCCCGTGGTTTTGTGTGTCGAGCGGCGAGACCTGGTTGTGACCACACAGTTCCAGTGTTGGAGCAGTCAGGTCTCCCCAGGTGTCTGGCTGGGTTCTACCGTTCCTTTTTAGCCTTTGATTATTGCAAATAGGATTTATTAAATTGCATGTTTTGGAAGTCAAAGAGTGCGTAAGTACAAACAGGAAAAACAAAGAAAACAAAACAAACACCTTTTGTGTTCATGGGCCTAGTAAAAAATAGGAAGAATGGGGATTTCTGAGATTACTGGCGATTCTTCTCTGCTTCTGGTTTAGCCGCTCGCTCCTTTCTTGTTCTTTGTGGTTCTGTTATCTACAAAAACATTCAGATTAGGGCGTTAATTAGTTTATGTTAACCAGCAGAGGGCTTCCACCTCAAAGCAAACAGCCGTATCCCCTCCGCAGTTTCCCTGGTATCCTCTATATCAGAGAAGTGGGAAATAGAAAGACATTTATTTAGTTGTCCAGGGTCCTTTCCAGAATGGTCCTCAATGACATTATTAATAAATGTGGGTGTTTTTTGTTTTACGATTTGTTTTTAACTGGCTTCCAGCTGTTTTTAGTACAGCTGCCAGCATTTCCACAGGAAACTTGGATGATCCGGTAGAAGCTTCTCCTGCTTCACCAAAATCTCACGTTTCTAAATTTCTAAGGTAACTGGCGTGTCGCAAAGTGTCACGTGCATATTCAGGTATTAAAAGTGATTTGAGCCCTGTCTTAGCACAAACGTAACACACGCTGAGTGAAGCAGTAGGAGAGAGTGAACTGATCTTACAATTTGGATTGAGCAGAGAGGAGTATGTGTGAAGTAGAGACACGGGGTGTTACAAAAGCACACAGCTTTCCAGCGAGGTAGGAGCCACCCAGTGAGATGCAGGGGGTGGTTTTATTTGGAGCATCCTTCCTGTGGGCTGGGACAGCAGTTTGGAGGGGGTGGGTGCTTGGTGGAGATCCTCTCCAGTTAGGACAGGGAACTGCTGGAGAGGGTACAGCAGGGGGCTACAAAGATGTTGANCTGGAGACATTCAAAACCTGCCTGGACACGTTCCTGTGCAACCTGCTCTGGGTGGACCTGCTTTGACCCGGGGTTGGACTAGATGATCTCCAGAGGTCCCTTCCAACCCCATATAATTCTGTGATTCTGTTGAGTTGATCAGAACCGTTATTGATAACTTCTGGTGCTTCAATGAACAGATAAGTGGCTGGGGGTAGGGGGAATAAAAAAAAATCTCTTCTTCAGACAGAAAACTTCCTCCTCAAAAATACAATACTTAGATAGTTACTCTTCACTGATTTATCAACATTTGGGATGTGTTGGCTGACAGTCATGAGCAGAGGCCTCCTGCAGCTCTGGAGAGGGGGTGAACCTATAGTTAAGAGATTTTAAAGAAGAAGATGTGTTATGAAAGCAGAGCCCCGCAACTCGGGAGGACTCGTGTAGGAACCGAGGCAGTGGCCGCAGTTAGTGGGAGCTTTCGGTCATGCCCGAGTTAATAAACACTAAAATGGCTAATTACATTTTAAGCAGAGATAATAACAGCGTTCTGTACGGAAATGGCTGAGAGGTAAATCACAGATGTGTGTGTCAGGGTGACCGCGTCGCTGTGGCAGCGCTGGCCGCCCCCGGGGCTGGGGACAGCGGGATGGATCCCTGCTGCCACCTGCCGGCACGGCCCCACCGGAGGCCACCGGTGGCCACCGAAAGGCTTGCAGGTTGTCTGCGTTCAGGCCGGGCGGGGAAGGGGCTGAGAGCAGCCCCTGAGGAGAAGGATTTGGGGGTGTTGGTGGATGAGAAGCTCAACATGAGCCATCAATGTGCGCTGGCAGCCCAGAACGCCACCCGCATCCTGGCCTGCATCCCCAGCATCGTGGTCCAGGGAGGTGATTCTGCTCCGCTCTGGTGAGACCCCACCTGGAGCACTGCGTCCAGCATCTGGAGTCCTCAGCACAGGAAGGACATGGACGTGTTGGAACGGGTCCAGAGGAGGCCACAAAAGATGCTCAGAGGGGCTGGAGCACCTCTGCTGTGAGGACAGGCTGAGAGAGTTGGGGTTGTTCAGCTTGGAGAAGAGAAGGCTCCGGGGAGACCTTAGAGCCCCTTCCAGTCCTTAAAGGGGGCTACAGGAGAGATGGGGAGGGACTCTTGATGAGGGAGTGGAGGGATAGGACAAAGGGTAATGGTTTTAAATTGAAAGAGGGGAGATTTAGGTTAGATCTGAGGAAGAAATTCTTTCCTGTGAGGGTGGTGAGGCACTGGAAGAGGTTGCCCAGAGAAGCTGTGGCTGCCCCATCCCTGGAGGGGTTCAAGGCCAGGCTGGATGGGGCTTGGAGCAACCTGGTCTGGTGGGAGGTGTCCCTGCCCAGGGCAGGGGGTTGGAACTGGATCATCTTTAAGGTCCCTTCCAATTTTAATCATCCTATGAATTCATCAAAGTCCTGTTACTTGTCCCCTTAGATTGTACAGCAGTATAACACCTTGCATCAACATGTGTTTTCTGAGAGAACAGAAGTTATTTTACCAATAAATAAAAGCTGCCTTATTTGGGAAATAGTTACTGGCTGCCATGAGGTAAAACTCGGCAGTGTACAAGCACGGACAAAGCTGAAACTTAGAGTGGTTTGGGGCGTTTCTTCCTGTATCCCTCAGAATAACCATCATACTCTTACCCAGCAAGTGCTCCTTGCTTACCTGAAAGCAGATTTTCTCTGAAATTTTGGGCTTCCATCAGTTCTGGAATTATGTTGATTAACAGACCCAAAGCTTGTGAATGTATTTGTACCCAGTTGAAGCAGGTAGGTGTGTTACGTGTGGTTAATTGCCTGCTCTTTTGGCATCAAACTGTTTTAGAGAAAAGCAGCATTTGAATCTGGATGATTTTGGTGTTTGTTCTGCCTCTCTTACAAATCTTCCCCATCCCTGGAAACGTTCCAGGTCAGGGTGGACGGGCCTTTGAGCAACCTGATCTAGTTGAAGATGTCCCTGCTTGTTGCAGCGGGGTTGGACTGGATGACCTTTGAAGGTCCCTTCAACCCAAACTATTCTATGATTCCGTGACACAAACATTTCACTTTTCTTCCTAACAGCCAAGTTGTGTGAGCGCCTTGTTTGTGTTCTCTCCTCGGTTCTTCTCTCGCAGTAAGAACTGGTTGGTTGGCCGGGTGGGAGTAACCCTCATGTGCAGCTGGTGTAGGGGGAGAACCAGGCCCAGGTCAGCCTAAAGCTTTGTAGAAAGTCTCCCCCTGGCTTTAGGAAATGTCCTTACGGAGGGAAGTACAGCTGTTAAATCAGAGAAAATACTGCCTGCCCTGATGCCATGAATCCTTCCAGGGTACTGAAGCTGAAGGGAGGGAGGCTGGTGGTGGAACCTGTTCAAAAAGTGTTTTATCCTCGATGGTTGTTTGTGGCCTGATTTCCATCCCCTTCCCTCAGTGGACCTAATAAAGCTGGCAGTGTGGATGGGATGCTCGAAGCGGTCCTGCTGTGCAGAACTCCCTTCTCGTTCAGGTGCTCATTTATGGCATGGTGTATTTGTAAGTTGAAAAAAGACCCCGAAAGGATAAAATGGGTAACAGAAAGGAAATTTTCAGTTGTAATTAGGGCATTCAAAGGCTCTGTAGCGGTTGTGTTAGAAGCAATTAATAGGCATTGCTTTTGTGTGAGACAGGGCCTACTTAAGTAGGTTGCGAGGCCAGTAGCCAGGAGACCTACTTTCTTTTCTTAGCTTTTCTGCTTATCCTTTCTGTGATCTTGGGCAAGTAACTTCATTTTTTTATCCTTTTCCTTCTTTACTGTTTTTTTTTTCCCCTCTTAGGTCTATACAGATTGGGAAGGAAAGAATTTCTTGCTATGTGCTTCATGTGGAAAGGGACACGATCTTAATGGGACGTTTGAGGCCCTGTTGTAATAGCAAAATGCCCTCTGTAAATGACCATGCAGGAATATGGATTACTTAATGGGTTTGCATTGTATAGGATACCTGTAAGAACAGCTATGCTGTAGATAAAGACCTCTGATGGAGTTCAGGTTCACAAGCTACTGAATTTCTCAGGCATCTCTGCCTGGAGATGATGAGCGGCACTGGGGAGGTGACCCCATGTAGAGGATCTGGTGGTGTTGGAGCAGTTTCTGGGATCACAGAGTCACAGAATGATGGAAGGGACCTCTGGAGATCATCTAGTCTAACCCCCCTGCCAAAGCAGGTCCAGCCAGAGCAGGTTGCACAGGAACGTGTCCAGGTGGGTTTGGAATGTCTCCAGAGAAAGAGACTCCACTACCTCTCTGGGCAACCTCTTCCAGGGCTCTGCCACCCTCAAAGGAAGGAAGTTCCTCCTCATGTTTAGGTGGAACTTCTTGTATTCAAGTTCGTGCCCGTTTCCTCTTGTTCTATCCCTGGGCACCACTGAAAAAAGACTGGCCCTGTCCTCCTGACACTCACCCTTTAAGTATTTGTAGATGTTGATCAGATTCCCCCTCAGTCTTCTCTTCTCCAGACTGAAAGGACCCAAGTCCCTCGGCCTCTCCTCGTAAGGGAGATGCTCCAGGCCCCTCATCATCTTTGTAGCCCTCTGCTGTACCCTCTCTAGCAGTTCCCTGTCCTTCTTGAACTGGGGAGCCCAGCACTGGACACTGCACCAGATGGGGCCTCACCAGGGCAGAGTAGAGGAGGAGGATGACCTTTCTTGACCTGCTGGTCACTCTTCCTGATGCACCCCAGATGGTGCAGGGTCTCTTGGCACTGCTGGGCACCCTGTGCCCTTGCTGGCTGCAGGGAGAGCTGCGTAGCGAAGAGCTGAGTCTGTGGGCAAGGTGTTCCCAATGGCCTTTTGACTGAGCTTAATCTAAATGGCTGGGTGACCGGCTGGTGATGGGTTGCTACCACCTGAAGGAAAACGCCCAGGAAGCCTGAGAGAGACGTGTCCTCTCGGTGTCTGGAGCAGTGGCCGCCCTGGGAAGCTGGTACTTGTGAATCACCCTTGTTACTGTCTGCTTGAGTCATCAGAAATGACAGACTAAGAAATGTAGGAGTTAAACTAACATGTGAAATGGGCCGAAAACCACAGCCCAACCAAAACCAGAGCACATCTGCAGGGTTTGGGGGTGGTTGGTTGTTTTTTTTTTCTTTCTGTTTTGTTGGTTTTTTACAGTGAACCGAAACCTTTTCTGTCCAACCATTTTTTTGGCCCTAGGGAAATGCGGTGGCTGTGACCCATGTATGTATGTTTGCTCAACAACTTTGAGAGAATTCTTTGCTGATCAGGTTGTGATAGATGGCAAAAAAAACCCCCCGACAGTATGTGAGGCTATGCGTATTTGCTCTTGTTCACCGCGAAAAACAAACAAAAAAAAGGCCGTGGGGGAGGAACCAGTTTAGCTTTCTACTACAACATTATTCCTTCATGTTTTTTTTTACTGAGATGAACCGAAATAATGCCTTAATCTTCACATGCCTAACCTGGAAAATATGAAGCCTATTTACTTGTATGACGACTTCATAAGGGAGAACATAGTCAGGCTGGAAAATGATCTAAGCTTATTAGAAGCGTACCTTGTTTCTCTTGAATGGCTTTGTAGAGTGTTCTACAAAATTAAATGTAATCCTCTAAAGTGTGTCAGATGCCAACATGCCAACTCCTGCGCCTGGCGTTTGGCTGCCGATTAAAGTGTGGACTAACCTGCAGTTCCATTGGTGTTAATGCCTCAATGTATATTGGTTTTGAAGCTGTAATTGCTCTTTTCTCTTGATCTTGGGAAATTTACTTTTGATCCCAATGTGCAACAACGTGCACTGATGATATTAAGCTTCTTGTCACCTAGGAATCGACAGCATTCCGTGGTAACGCCAATATCGCGATGGATCTTTTCCTGCAAGGGAAGATAATAATAATAATACCAAACTCTGAACACAAAGCCTTGCACCACTTTGTATTTACAGTAACAGTGGAAATGTTATGGTCAGTCACCCACGGCAATGTTTTCGCCCTTGCATCATCGAGTCGTGAGTCAGTGCCATGATAGAAAGGCAGAGCTCCAGACAGGTCAGGGAAATGCCTAAAATCAAAGTGCTGCCAAGACTCTGGGCAGGTCTGTGGGATTTTACCTTGGCATTTTGGGTTAACCTGAAAGGGTTTCCTCCTTGTTGCTTTCTCTAATCTTCTAAGAAGGACGGTGTAGAGAAGATGGCTGTGATTCTGCAGTTCCTACCAGGGTCTTTATACATCTGGCTCTGTATAATTTAGCCCAGTAATAGCTGTGGTAGTTTACAGTTCTCTGTATTTTGCGGTACAGGCAATTCCAAATGTTTGGTCTTTCTCAAAAGAAACATTGAGTTCAGGCACAGTCTTCGATTTTTACATTAAATCCTGCCTTATTTGAGCATGGGCTGCCCCAAAATGGATATTCCAGAAATGGATATTCCAGTGTTTGGGTCTCTTAGGGGTACGTCACCCCACATTCTCAAAATCTTCTTTTAAACAAACCGTCTAAAGACTAAAACCAAAACAAAACCCCCAAACCCTTCCCAAGTCTCTTGTCTCATCCGGGATGGAGGGGTGGTGGTGTCTTTTTAAGACAGAACACCTCCAAATTAGGAGGATGTGATGACATAGTGAGAAAAGCAAACATTGGCAGAGCGTGCTCCCATTTGTGGACCCCCCCAACCCCCTTCTCCAACCCCTCTCCTCCACCACCACTGACTTTGGGGAAGCGGTGGAGGATCTGTGTACGTTACATATGCATTACCTCGCCGGGCAAGCTCAATTTAAATGCAGCCTATTAAATTATTTACAGAAGACAGTTGGCCAACCCATTGTGCTGCCTTAGTAGGAGCCAAAGGTCACTTTGGTGTGCCTGGTTGATTCATAGGGTAATCTGATACAGTACTTAGCTTTTTGCCTCCCAGTCAGTGGGTTAAACCTTATCCTCTTATTATGAGTCAGACAACCATAAGTTTCAGAAAAAAGCCGGAGCCTTTGTTTTTAATGGTTTTGAAGAGGCCGTGCAGGAGCATCTGCCAGGGGGTCGGGGCGCGTTCTGCAATAGTGTAGATCTGACTGACAGAGAGCTCAAACCCTCTAACCCTTGTTTTCTTAAGCTGCTTGTCCTTTCGCTAACATCATCTGCAGCCGTTACGTTGTTAAGGCATTAATGCTTATTCTTAAGATAGGTGGCACTTGGTTTTGGGGTTTTTGGTTTTTTTTTTGTTCCCATGGTTCCTTGCTACCAGCATCGCCTTGAAGATTCACCGAGCTGATTTTATTGGGTATCTCATACATTTCAAGCCTGTTCTTTTGCTGCGAGATACAAAACTTGTGTGTTTTTTTTTGTCAGCCTGCATCTTGGTGACAAATCCTGTCGAAACCCACCAGTATTGGGATGCCTTGATATTGTCAACTTCTGCCCGCTTCAAAATGCTGCCTTTGCCTTCCCCCCCACCCCTCACTTCCAGATTGACTCCCTCCCGGGAGCAGCACTGGTGGTTGGCACCCAGGGCAAGCGCTTGGCATCGCGGCAGCTTTCAGTAGAGCCTGGCTTTTTAAAACCTTCACGGTTTTAAAAAGCTTTTTCCAGCTGCTGGTCTAAAGAGAAGGTGGCAGAACCCAGCTCAGCTGGGAGGGAAACCCATTTTTTGTGAGCTGCAGTCACGCCGGTGGGGGAACGCTGGCTTATACACAATTTTTGGGGGGGTCTATACGCTCGTGTTTAATTTCTTTCCAAGTGCACCATCAGTTAGAGGGGCATTGATGTTTTCAGCGCCCTGCTTGGGACTCTCGCGGCGTTGACGAGCTGCAGGATTTTATTTTTCTTCTCCCCCTCTCTCCAGCCCGCAGAGGTGCACGAGGGCTTTTCTATTCCTGCTGGCAGGGTTCAGAAGTTTGCGCTGCCACCGAGCTGGCTGAGGAAAGGAGGAGTTTTGCTTCTGCGGCCGCGCTTTTTCGGCGAGCGAGCCTATCGTGTTTCACTCTAATCCTAAGCGATAGCCACGCAGCCCCTTTTTATTGTTAGGAGAGCCCGTCCCGGAGCTCCCTTCACCGGGGCTTTTCAGGAAAAGGGAGAGCCAGGGCAGCCGGGATGAGGAGGCAGGAGGGTGGGCAGCCCCTCGTCCCTCCCGCCCTGTGCCACGCTGGGGTGTGATATCTGCCTGCCCTTCCCTCCTCCTCCCCGGGCTGGGTTTTATTTTTTTGATGAGCCCGAAGAGAGGACCGCATGGCGTGCCACGCTCCCGGGGAGCGATGCCAGGGAGAAGAGTGGAGCCACGGTTTGTGCCGTTGAGCGGAGAATGGGGGGAAACACGTGCCTTAAGTGCTGGATTCTCCTCAGCCCTTACACGCTCCTGGGAGCTGCTGCAAGGTGCCACTTTCTGCTGCTTTTCTCCCCTTTGTTTTCTTTGGCAGCTCCCTGAGCCGCCGTATCGAAACAGCTTCAGGGGAGCCGCGCTGGCACGGGTGACCTACCTCCACACTGGTGCTGGCTTAAACGAGTCAGCGAGAAGAAACCTGGACGGAAGTGGCACTGAAATTGTTTAGCCCTCCCACGAAAACCACCCAGAAAAGGGGACGGGGGAACCGTTTCGGCGAGGTCCCCCTTGGAACCGAGGGCCAGTAGCTGGCTTGAAAAGAAAATGAAAAAGGAGTGTGTTTCCAGATCTTTCAAACTCAGACAAAACCCAGGCTCCCTCTCCCGCGCTGTAAGCTGGATAAATTTCTCCTCCTTGTCAAGGCAGACAAAGAGATTGTTTCGCAGCAATGGTGAGCTCTCCTCCATGTGCCTGCAGCAGGTAGACGAGGATGATGAGAACTGGACCTACAGGAGCCAGCAGAGAAAAGGTGACTCGCTTTATCTTTAACCCCTTGCGATTGCTGCTGCCCCCACCGCCGTCTCAGCCCCTCGTCCCTGGCGGTGTTGGTCCAGCTCCTGGGGTCCCGCTGGGAGCCGCAGGTGGGGTCGGAGGAAGAGGAGGAGGAGAAGGAGGTGGTGGTGGTGGGCAGCACAAAAGCCTAGGTGCAGCACTACCCTGCCGAGGTGTTTTTCGGGTTAAAACTGTGAAAGCTTCTAGTAATCAATGGGAAAAACCTTTGATTTCCCATCTGGGCAACCTAAAGGTCGTGTGTAGGTAAGTCGTGTTTATGTTTCTGGTAGCCAGTAGTGACTTGTGGCAGATCCTCCGGGCAGGTGCTGCAGGAATCTCTCCTCTCTCTCTGGTACCAAAAGGCGTGTAAGACTCCACTTGTAACAGACTGGGTGGCTTCTGGATAATTGCCTCGTGGTCCTGCTGGAAAATTTTAAGTCTGTTGTGCTTTATGAGGGCAGATTGGGAAGAGGCCCCAGATGCAAAATAAGAGAGATGAAGGGATGGATGTGATGGGAATTGCTCCACAGAGAAGAGGAGGGAGACCTAAGATGCGAGATAAGCAGCTCTGAAGGAACCCTTGAAATGCTCAAACCTGAGGTGTATTTTATATGAAACTTTTTAAAAGTACTTTTATTTTTTGTGGGTTTTGGTGGGGTTTTTTTGGGGTTTGTTTTTGTTGGGTTTTTTTGAGTGGAGTTTGCCAGGTACTTATTCAAGCATACCTCATGTTTACCATAAATCAAAATAAATTTCAGAACTTTGCTTCTCTGAGATGGTGGGCTACTGTTACCAGTGCGTTTACTGGCTGGTAGGCAGTTGTGTGTAGGGGGGTGTGTGTTAAAAATACTTGAAGAAGTGATTTGGTTGTTTAGTTTCTTAGTTCTTTGTTTGTTTGTTTAGCTTTAATTTCTTTAGTGCTGCCAGAGCACTGGTTTGTTAATGGCAAGTGTAAGGTTGACTCCATTCCGCTGTAAGGTCACTTCTGTAAGAGCAGGCAGGCTCTTCAAGGACATTTGAGCTTCAAAAGGATTTTTTTCTTTCTTTTCATTTCTGGGAGCAGTTCAGAGCGGTTTGACCAGAATTTCAGTTCCGAGTCAGAGTAAACTGTGGCTTCAGTAAATGGTTTGGATGCAGGAACACTAACACAGGATGTATACGCTTGTGTGCTGCTCCCAGCACGCTGCTGGGAGACGATTTTAATCCGTGCTTTGAAGATTGTGCTTTTTAACCCCTTCCGCTGCTGAAAAACTTCTACAAAGGGAGTTTGCGTCTGCAACCAGTGGCTGATTTTTCCTTCTGATTGTTGGCAGCGCCAGGTACGCTTCTAACACCTTCTAGCAGGGATCTTGGGTGCTGTGGGTCAGAAGAACCACGCGGTCCTGCTGCTGGTTGCTGAGCAGCTTCCCTATAATTTCTCGTGCTGCCTTCCTTAGCCCGCGCTCTCGCCACAAGGCAGAGATGGGAGAGGAAGCTTTACTGACGGATTAACGTTGTATTAATTTTTCTGAGCGATTTACATAAAGAGCCCATTGTACAGGCTGGAGGGGGAGGGCAGAATTCCTCCCGTAATTGGGCAGCAAGCTATGAAAGCCTCCCTGCCTGCCTGCAGCCGAGATGACAATACGTCATTTTTAAAAGGAAGGTGGAGGGGAGGTATAGATTCTGTAGGGCTTATTTCCCCTTTGCAGGGTACAGTTTGACTCGACTTGTAAAACCTGCCTGGATCGTACATCAAACCTGTGCACTTCTCTCTGACCGGGATCCTCTGCTCGGAGGGAGGGGACGAACTGGCAGGAGATGCCAGGGCTGAGGGGATTTTTGGGTTATAAGCTTGGGCAGGAGAAACTTGTCGTGGCTGCGAGTGGTTCACCAGGGCTGCTGGCACCGTGTCTGAGCAGTTTGAGTATCAGTACCAGGCTGAGGCGTCACCTCGGGTTTGTGTTCAAAGGCAAAACAAGGGTGATAAATGACTATTTGTGTTCTCCAATTAGCTTGCTCCATTGGACCGGTGCGTTACTGCTTGCCAGACTTTGTAAAACTGAGGGCTCGGGACAATATTGGCTTTGGTGCTCGAGTTAACCACATCACTTAACATTGACGCAGGGTAGAAAGAAATGTGATGCGCAGATGGCTAGTTTTATGTAGAAAAGCAGACTTTTTATTTTAAATTAGCTGAAAAACGGAACTATGAAAATTTCATCTAGCAAAATAATTTTGCCTCTAGTTCTTCCTCGGGCAAATTGGTACAAAGGCACAAATCACAGGCTCTCCTGCCTATTTTTTCACCTGACTGTAGGTGTACAGGCAGGAGCGCTAACAGGAGTTGGAAACGAGGGGGTGGTTGTTGTTCTTTCTGAGCCGTTTCTCTTCCTGTCTTTATTAAACCTCTTACTCTCTCTTTTGCCGCTTCGCTGCTCTTCCCGTCTCGCGTTGCATTCCCAGGAGGCTGCTAGGTGACAGGCACAAGGCAGCATGTGTTGCCTGGTATTTTCACCAGCAAAGTGGCTAATCTGCATTGGCCGCCACAACGGTAGCGGAGCGGCGAGATCGGTGGGATTTGTCAGTCTAAAACGAGCAAAAAAAATAAAAAAAAAAAAAAATCCAAAAAAAAGGAAAGAGGCACACCCTGATGGAGCTCTGTGTGGAAGTCAAAGGTGGGGGCTGCTGCTTCCCTCTTCGTTTTTCATAGACTCATAGAATGGTTTGGGTTGGAAGGGACCTTAAAGATCATCCAGTTCCAACCCCCTGCCCTGGGCAGGGACACCTCCCACCAGACCAGGTTGCTCCAAGCCCCATCCAGCCTGGCCTTGAACCCCTCCAGGGATGGGGCATCCACAGCTTCTCTGGGCAACCTCTGCCAGTGTCTCACCACCTTTTGGAAGGTGCACAGTAGTGCAGAGCCTTTTGGAAACCGGTAGCACCAACCAGACTTCACAGCTGAAAACGGAGTCTCTAAAAGAGATGGTAAAAGCTGATAGTAAAATAAAAGGTTTGTTGTTTGAAATGTTTCTTGCTCAGCTCTCTTCCTCCCCAGTCAGCTGAAGGACCTTTGGCATGAGAGTGCACTGTCACTCCTGTGTTTCTCTTCTTTAATCTGAATTTTTAGTTCAGATTTTGTACTTTTTGGGGTAGCAGAAGTTTCCTTTATTCTTGACCGTGTGGGTGGGTGAAATAATTTTTTTTTTTTTTTTTTTTTTTCATTCCCAGGCATGCTCCGAGTGCCCTTTTTCTCTTGTATAGGCTCTCCTCGTCACCTTTCAGTTACTGACATTCCCCAAAGTTGCTCCAAGGGTAGAGAACAGTGTGGCTGTGGAGTAAATCTGAATTCATCCAGCCCGTTAGGGACTGAGCCCGTGGAGTTGACCGTGCTTCATGCGGCTGCACCCTGGGTGTTGGGGCAGTGGTACCCTGGCATCTTTGCTGCCAACTGGGGTTGTCCATCTCACAAAAGCCACCGACACCAACTTCCTGGGTCGTATAGCTGCTCTGCCACCATGTTGGTCAAGGCATGTTCTGCTGAGCAGGGTCCTGTGGGCTCATGGTGCAGCTTTTAGACTCCCAAACTTGTGTGCATGAGGGATAATAGCCTGGTTTCCCTCACAGAAGTTACCCATGCAATGATGCTCGCTGCTTGTGCAGCTGCTTTGAAGAGGCAGGTGTAGGACCAGTCAGACTTTGATTTTCACAGAATCATAGAACTGCCCAGGTTGGAAGGGACCTTTAAGATCATCAAGTCCAACCATCAACCTAACACTGACAAAAACCATCACTAAACCATGTCTCTAAGCACTACGTCTGCCCATCTTTTAAATACCTCCAGGGATGGTGCCTCAACCACTTCCCTGGGCAGCCCATTCCAAGGCTTAATAACCCTTTCAGTGTAAAAATTTCTCCTAATATCCAACCTGAACCTCCCCTGGTGCAACTTGAGGCCATTTCCTCTTGTCCCATCGCCTGTGACTTGGGAGAAGAGACCGACCCCCCCTGGCTACACCCTCCTTTCAAGGAGTTGGAGAGAGCGAGAAGGTCTTCCCTCAGCCTCCTTTTGTCCAGGCTGAACACCCCAGCTCCCTCAGCTTCTCCTCATAAGACTTGTGCTCCAGACCCCTCACCAGCTCCGTTGCCCTTCTCTGGACACACTTTGTCCAAGCTTTTTGTTGGTAGACATTGTAATTTCATCTACTTTGCTCTTCTGATGGCATGGGTTCTGGTGTGCTCAGTGGGAACCCAAGGAACAGCTTGATTTTTTTTGCAGTGGCTGAGCCTAGAATTCCCACCAGAAGCAGAGATGGTTTGCTCGCTCCTGGTTCCTGGAAAGTGGTTTGGGGGCTGTTCCCCATGTCTCAGTGGGTTCCTGTGTGTGCTGGAAGTGCAGCGGTAGGTGTGTAAAACGGGCATTGTGCTGCTCCTGCCCCCAGGCGCTTTAAGACTGAAGCTCAGAGCTTTTTTTTTTTTTTTCCTTTAAAAAACACATTATGGAAAAAACACCGAGAGAGTTATTCTTTGAAAGTGAAGTGAAGGTGCTTGTGGGCGTCGGAAGGTGTTTCTGACACGTGGAAGCGTGTAACCGTCATTCACCTGGGCCTGTGCCCTTTAGCGTGAGAAAACGACACAGCAAGTCAACTTTGAATAGAGATAACAGACAGGTCAGTTTATGGTACAGACCTCACCGTATTTACTTTGACTTTGCAGAAAAGGAGATGAGTCACGTTTCAGCATCAGAACATCTTACAGAGTTTTGCCAACTTGTGTTTTTTCTTTTTGTTTTTTTTTTCTTTTTCTTTTTGTTTTTTTTTTTCCTTTTTTTGCGGGGGGATTGGACGAAGAATGTTTCTCCAGAGCGGTTGAATATGCCTGAGCTAGTGACCTTATTTCTGCCATTATTTCCTTCCAACAGTGATCTTTTGGCCAGGTGTTGAAGCACAATTAGGAGTCAGGTCTGGCCGTAGGTGACAATACATGAAAAAAGGTTTCTCCCTCTCCCCCCAGCTCCTGCTCCTGCCTAACGCTCTCATTTTTTTTAACACACTGTCTCTATATCACTTGGTGGCTTTCCAACCTTTCTGCATCATATGAAAATCAAAAGCCTTGGCTGCTTTTTACTGCAGGCTGAACTACCTGGAAAACTTACTTGGAGCCTTTAGTGAGAGGAACCTTGTTTCTCAGGTAACTGGAGTCTTTTAAAGACTGATCAAACAGGTTCAAAAGGTGGCAGCTGCTGGCTTTCTGCTGGCCGAGACTCGGTCCTTGATATAAAAGTGTGTGGAATGGCCATTTTTTCCTTGCAAAAACAGTCTAAATGTGAAACTTTAATGCTCTAAGCCCTTTAAATTCCAAAGTCACTACATGTTGGGCTCAGCCTTTCCGCGTCCTTGTGGTGTGTCTGATGGGGCTAGTCCTGATGTCCCGGTGACAACTCTTACCAAAACTGTCAGGCAACTTCCTAACCACCCGCTGCATAGCACAGTCTGAGACTGTCACACTTACAAAGGGATTAAATTTCCACAAACTGAACCTTTCATTTATTCTGTCACAGAAGCAATATTGGGGCTGCCTTATTATGGCAGGAAAAATGATGTTCTTCAGCTATGCCTGTGCTACCTGTGGTCCGTTTAAACATATATCGCCCAAGTTTGTTACTGTCAGATGAGCTTTTCTTCACGTTTCAGGGGCAGAGTCGGGACTCACGACCTTCGGTTTTTGTCGTACTGAGGAGTTTGTATTTTCAGCGCTTCTTGTAGAAACTCACTGTGGGGATTGCAACCCTGTCTAATTGCAGTGTCAGAGCATCAGTTCAGTCTTTTTCTGAAGTCCAAATAAATTTTCAGCTTTGGTTTTTAAGTCCTGAACGCAGTTCACGAGGGGTTTTCAAGGGACAGAGCAGTAATCACATTTTTCTTAGTAACGAGATGTAAGAGTATCAAGAACTAGTAAGTCCCCAGAGGCAAGATTACTGAATCCAGACTCGCTGTTGCTATTCTAGTGTAAAAACATTTAATGGAGCTTTTTTCTGTATATTTTTGCACAAGATCTTGTGTTCAAGGGGGGAAAAAGGTCATGTCAGTTACTACATAGATAAGGGCCCGTGAACCTGAAGGGAGCTGTTGGTGTTTGTAGAAGCAGTAATACGTGATGGATTGTAGCGTTGGGGCGTGTGTGTCTCTGACAAGGATTCTGGAAGCTGTGGGCAAGTCCATAAATAATCATTTATGGAAACCTCAAAAAGCATCTGTGTAAGAGGCTGGAGTAACTCCAAACTAAACATTATATGTTTTATATACCTTTTTGTGAGAGACTTCTTTTATTTTTTTAAGAAATGAATGTTTTCTAGACACGCAATTTTGTAGAGTATACGAGCAGACATATACAGATCTAAATATTTAAGTGGAAAAAATAATGAGAGGTTTGATACGAAGACTGATTTTCTGTTTTGTCATACCTTTTACACATTGTAGGTTCTGCATGCAGAGATAAAATTGGACATAGTTATATGCATTTGTAACAATTTGCCTATATGGTCCCGTTTGCATCTTGTATTTGTGGTTGAAGTGGTTGGATGTTGTGCTTTTATGGAAGCAGCCCTCAGTGAGGAGCAGAAGTACTACTTAAACTTCTAAGGCACATACCATTTGTCTCATGGCACAGTGGAGCGTTCAGTACAACTTTCATGATATAAAGAGGCAATCCAAACTTTTCATGCTGGTAAAACAGCTGGAGGCAGCCGAAAAGTCCTGCATTTAACTACTACTTGAAGTAGCAACTTTTTTATGCTTGTACATAAATGCAGATCTAATCAAAACTTTGCCTTCTTTCCCATGTCTTCTGGTATATATTGCCATTGATGGGAATCTGAAAGTGGAGTTGTGAAGCAAAAATTCATAAGCTACAGAAACAAATGAAGTTTAAGTAAGAAATTGGTGCCATTGGTATTTGAGAACAATGAAGTTCCCCGGGTTGCTGCTCCTGGGGCAGATGCTGCTGCCTTCTGGGCAGCTTCTGTGCTGCTGTGAAGTGAGACCCTGACTGTTTTTACCCTCTGTAATTTGAATTTCACTTGCAGAGTAGCTCCAGTCAGGGTTTTCTTGGCTGGTGGCTGCAGAAGACCACAGTCTTGGGAAATGCAAACAAGGCGAGTAGCACCTGACTTCACCGTGTGCTCCCGAAGTTACAAGGACGTTGCAACCCAATTTGTCTTGCAATTTAGCTGTACCTGATGTTTGGATTAAGCAGCATAGCTAGAGTAGCTAGAGCACTGCTCTTCTCACAATAGCGTGTCCTTCTCTTGCTCCTTTGCAGCGGTGAAGAAACACACAGGGTGCTGTGATTTTTTCCTTCTGAGAGCGTATAGTTTTGACCTTCATGAATGGTTTCCAGTTCTATTTCATGACGTATACGCTTCTGTGCACTTCATATACTTTGTCTTGTTCCCAGGATACTTCTCATTCTCTCCAAAGCCCAGCTATTGCTTAGGCTGGAAACTTGGGGCAAATGTTTCCCCTTGAGTAGAGGGTCAAAACTGGTGTCTCCTGACCTTCACGTCAGTTTAGCTGTATTTTATAAAGCAGGCTGGATGCTTTCCAGGGAGACATTGTATGCGCTGTTGGAGTTGAAACAACCCTCTGTAAGTGCTTTCCTACGCGCTGCTCATCAAGTAAGAGAATACATGAAATTTTCTGTTTCCATGCAGTTGTTAGCCAACTGTTTCCTGAATTGTCCACTAAAACTGAGGGGACCTTTGTCTCCAGCGTGGCCATGGCTCACCATTCTGGCAGGACGTAGCAAATATTACAGCTACTTGTTTTTTTCTCCAATCTCCATTACAAATGAAAAGAAAGTGAAGTTAAAGGTTAAGAATGTGGCTTAATAACTAAAGTTAATGAATTTTGCAAGAGTGTATTTAGCTTCTATTACAATATTTGGAACAATTAAAAAGGGTGGATTTGACAGTTCGTAATTTAAACTGTGAAATACGTTTTCTTCTTGTCTTTTAGTTGCAGAATCTCAATAAGAACGAAGAAATTAAAGTCTAGGTTTTCCATCCACCTGTTCTTTTTGCTGACATTTGCCTATTAATTTATCTACTAGCCTCTCTTTCCCACGTGTAGGCAGAAACCCCTTTGTTGTCTTTTTCTTTTTTTCCTGAGGAATTGAAATGGAAACTCTGCTGTAATCTTATGTGTGGCCCAAAGCCTGAGCTGAAGGGATCTGTTAAAATACAAGGCTTAGGTGCTTACAGTATCTATGCGAGGTGTATTTTCAGCATGTGAGCATGTATGTTGGACACTTAAGAGTAGGGCATATTTTCCGCCCCAAGGAAAGATAATTAATACGTTCACCCTCTGCTCCTTCCAGAGCTTCCCTTACGTATGGCGTGGCAGCTTCTGTTTGGCACTTTATCTCCCTCAAGCAGATGGATTCCCTGGACATTGAGTCTCGATGAACTTGCAGTGTATGGGGGGCAGTGACGAGCTGTGAATTAAACGCGCTGCAACTGGTGCATCGCTTGCCCCTTCGCTCCAAACGAGAAGATGTGGGAAGCGCGTAGAAGGCTTTCGGTAGAGTTCCTCACAAGTTCTCAAATCAAACGCCGAAGCAGAGGGACTGAGAGGGCCGCGTGTTGGCTGAGAGTAGCTCAGGGAGATGTTAAATAGAAATTATCCCCCGTCGCAGTTTCTCCAAGGTCCTGGGCATGTTTAGTTTGGAGAAGAGAAGGCTGAGGGGGGACCTCATTGCCTTCTACAACTACCTGAAAGGAGGTTGAAGAAAGGTGGATGTTGGCCTCTTCTCCCAAGTGAATAATGACAGGACCAGAGGAAATGGTCTAAAGTTGCAGCAGGGGAGGTTTAGATTAGATATTAGGAAGAATTACTTTACTGAGAGAGTGGTCAGGCACTGGAACAGCCTGCCCAGGGAGGTGGTGGAGTCACCATCCCTGGGGGTATTTAAGAAATGTGTAGACCTGGCACTTCAGGGCATGCTCTAGTACCCGGGGATTGTTGGTTTGTCTGGTTTTTTGTCTGTGGGTAGTTTTTTTGTGGTTTGGTGGTTTGTTTTTTGTTTGTTTGTTTGTTGGGTTTTTTTGTTGTTGTTTTGGGGTTTTTTTTGTGGTTGGACTCGGTGATCTCAAAGGTCCCTTCCAACCATGAAGATTCTGTGAGATAATAAAAGCACATGTGTGTATAGTGGGAGGGAGTTGGGGGGGCAGAGACAATGACCCATTTTTCCACTTCTTAAATGAACTGTGGGCCATGTCCATTAACCGTGGTAGAAGCAGCCATGCTTACCAGTTGGCCGGTCAGGTTGGGTCGGGATGGAGGCACAGCTTGGTCTCCACTGCTTCACCCCAGAACGGCACTTCCCCACTGGGCAGAATCACATGGGGTTGGAAGGGACCTCTGGAGATTATCTAGTCCAACCCCCCTGCCAAAGCAGGTCC
>VXAK01000422.1:340-16501 GCA_013399435.1 Arenaria interpres | reverse complement strand
CTTTCTGGTCCCAATCTGACCAGGAATCTGACTGGGAATCTGCCCTCGGGTCCCAGTCTGACCAAGAATCCAACTGGGAATCCGCTTTTGTCTCCCAGTCCAACTGGGAATCTGCCCTCAGGTCCCAATCCGACCGGGCATCCACCCTCTGGTCCCAATCCGACCAGGAATCCGACTGGGAATCTGCCCTCTGGTCCCAGTCCGACCGGGAATCCACCCTCTGGTCCCAATCTGACCAGGAATCCGACTGGGAATCTGCCCTCGGGTCCCAATCCGACCGGGAATCCAACTGGGAATCCGCCTTGTCTCCCAGTCCAACTGGGATCTGCCCTCGGGTCCCAATCCGACCGGGAATCCGCCCTCGTCTCCCACGGAGGGAGAGGGAATAAGGCCAGCAGCGGGGGCTCAGTCCAAGGAAATGACGTCCGGCCGGCAACCCGGGAGCGCCGCGGGGCTACTTATGGTGCCGTTGTGGCCGTGGCTCTCCCGCAGGGTGCCGGGGGAGACGATGCTGCTGACGCGGCCCCCGGCGGAGCCCCCAGCGCCGTGAGATCCCGCCATGGCCGGGCCCAGGGGGTTCACGTTCAGGAAGTGGCCGGAGGAGCCTCTGTACTGGAAGAAATGGCCGAGCGTGTCCTGCTCGTCCAGGGAGGTGATGACGGAAGGGCTGTAATGCTGCCGGAGCGGAGGGAAAAAACCAAACAAACCCCCCATCAGCTCATGGTTCCCCACAAAACACCAGCAGAGTCCCACGGAGAGGGGGGGGATGCACAGGGAGCCCCCCCCTGCCCGAGCTCCCCGGGTAAATGCACCAGTTTAACAAGTCCTGAAGCAGCAGCACCCGCTGCCTCCTGTGAGTGGGGGCTTCGGGGGGGGGGCGAGATGCACAGCAGGGGCCAGGAATGAAGCCCAGCACAGAGAAAGAGGACAGAATCCACAGTGACACCCCCCCAAAAAGCCACCTGGGCAGGATCTGTGCCCTGCACCGAGCCCCCTCCGCCCCGTGTGGAGGGGACGAGTCGGATCCCAGCGACTGCCACCAAATCCCTCCGTTTTCCACCCACCATCTGCGAGGATTCATCCTCGGAGAAGCAAAATCCTCCCACCCCCCGAGCCCTTGGCAGTTCTGAATTTCCCTTGGCAAAGGAAGGAGAGCGAGGAGGAGGATGGAGGAGGAGGAAGGCTGGCCGAGCGGAGAGGGACGCGTTTGCAGATCGGGCAAGGAGAAGAAAAAAAAAAAACAAAACCCAGAAATGAAACCAAAAGAAAAACCAACGAAACTCACCTGATTTTCGCTTTGAAGGAAGGAAAACAAATCCAGACCTAGAAAAATAAAAAGGAGGGAGAAATAAATCTCTGGATGGTAAATAAACTTGTGGCAGGAAGAGGAGCCAAACCGTGGTGACGCAGAGGCAGCAGCAGATGGGTTTGGGCTGCTCCAACTACCAGAGACCCCGGTATCATCATCACACCTTCCAGCCCCACTCCTACAACCCCTCGGCAACGGAACAGCCTGGGGTGGGTGAAATTTCACTCCTCCGGAGCCGTGGTGGGGCCTGGAACCAAATCCAGGCTCCAGCAAAGCGCCAAGGGCTGGCTCGGCACAGCCCCGGCCCCGACGGTGACACCACGCCGCCTCGAACCGCTCGGCAAAAGGGCCTGGAGCGAAGGAATTCCATCCGACGGCGGCTGCGCAGGCACCAAAGGGGGCACGAGGGGTGTTGAGCTGCACCAGGGACACGTGAGCTGCACCAGGGACCGGGTTTTTAACACAAGTGAGGCTTAAAAAAACTCCTGTAAAGCAGTGGGGATCCCCAGACCAGTGTTTTCCCTGGAATGGTTTATTATTTACTGCTCAGAGACCCAGACCCCAGCTCCTCTCTCTCTCTCTCCTTCCGCAGGGTGGGGACACACAACCCATCTCACCCCCTGCCCACCGGGCAAGGGAGTCACAGCCTCCACGGTGGCCCTCGGTGGCCCTGAAACACAGGAACCACAACCTGTGGTTGTGGCCACCCAACACCCAGATTTCCAGCTATTCTGTCAGCCAGGGTCCTAAGGAAACCCCCCACCTTGGTGTCACACCCCAGGAGGGAGGGGACTCCAGTTTCCTTCTTCCCCCTCGTCTCTGTTGGACCAGTGAATTCTCTCACTCAAAAAACACTTGCCAGGACCTACAGTAGCCACCCGGCCAGGAGAAACTCCGCGTGTGAGCGACCCAAAGGCCCCATAACTCAGTGGAAGAGAGCAGGGCAGATGGTAGCTACTGCCAGAAGTCCCTGTTGTTACCTTGAAGCTCTGAAGGCACCGGGTAGGAGGGATGGTAGTCGGGAATGGGGAGGCTGGAGAGATAATCGCTGCCCAGAGTGGCCATGGGAGGGCTTCGGAGCACGGAAGAGGGCCGGTGATCGATACTCAACACCCTGAAACAGAACATGGACCCAAGGCACGTTAACAGCAGCAGGGCAACATGCCGAGGGCAAAATCCCTTCTTCTTCAGCAAAAAACTCCCCAACCTGCTGCCACCACACCTATAGGAAAAGCAATCCCTCCCTCCTCCTCTGCCCCATGGTCTGAGGGGTGTCCCCTCACCCTGGGGAGCTGGGGAAAGCAGCACCAGGGACAACCAGATATGGATTCCGTTATTGTCACGGAATCAGCCTTCACAGACTCACAGGGGTTGGAAGGGACCTCTAGAGATCACCCAGTCCCACCCCCGGCCAGAGCAGGGTCACCCAGAGCAGGTCCCACAACAGGATCAAATCCACATGGGGTTTAGGATGTCTCCAGAGAAGGAGACCCCACCACCTCTCTGGGCAGCCTCTGCCAGGGCTCTGCCACCCTCAAAGTAGAGAAGTTCCTCCTCACGTTGAGATGGAGCTTCCCCTGTTCCAGTTTGTGCCCGTTCCCTCTTGTCCTGTCCCTGGGCACCACTGGAAAAAGCCCGGCCCCATCCTCCTGACACCCACCCTTGAAGGATTTATAGGCATTTATAGACCCCCTTCAGTCTTCTCCAGACTAAAAAGCCCCACGTCCCTCAGCCTTTCCGTGTTCTACTCCCCTCATCATCCCCGCAGCCCTTTGCTGGACCCTCTCCAGCAGTTCCCTGTCCTTCTGGAACCGGGAAAGGAAGGAAGCGGAGAGCAGGAAGGAAAAGAAACCAAACCCAGCAGAGCTGGGGGGTGGGTTCCGGCGCTGCCTCACCCCTTGGGCCCAGCCGTGGTGGGAAGAGCAGCGCTGGAGCCCGGGCACTGCTTCTTGGCAGGGGGTTCCTCCTCATCCGATGAACTGTCCAGGGTCAGATCAATAACCTCCACTTTTTTTTTGCCCTCCGAAGAGTTCTTGCCCTCGGAGCTCACCGTGTAAAGGGAACTGGCTGTGGGGGCAGAAAAACCAGGCATTAGCTGCCGAAATGGAGACGAGGAAAAACCTCTACGAGCTCAACAAAATATTCCAAATCCACACCCCATCCCAGAAGCATCAGCCCAAGACTAAGGGTCAGGTCCCCCGTTGCCCACCTGGAATTCATGCTGCAGTTTTAAGAGGAACCTGCATTTTTCTTGGGTTTTTTGGCGTTTTGTTTGGGTTTTTTTTCTAGCACTTACTCCACGGGGCTGTGCTAAGTGCCTGCCACGCTCCTGGTATTTCAGTGGGATCCCAAATATGAACTCCCAGCTGGGATCCGAAACACTCCGAAATGTTGCTTTGTAAACGTAAAAATTGTTAAGTGTAAACGTTGCTTTGGCAAAAAAAAAAAACCCAACAAAAATCTCTAAGAAGCAGAGCAGGTGAACGTAGCTCCCGTACCCTCGATGCCACTGAAGGCAGACGCCTGGCAAACCTCCTGGTTCTCCTTCTTGGGCTTCATGGGGCACCAGGAGCCGTCCTCCATGAACTGAATCTCATCGCAGTCCGTGCAGGAGTTGAGGATTTCCATGAACAACCTGCGGGGCGAGAGCGGACGCTGGGGAGAGCAAACATGACACAGACCCACGGATGAATACACACAGACGGACGGCAGAAACCACAGGGGACTCGGGCTGAAGGGGTACGGAGAATTACTGCTCTAAAACCCACGCCAGCATCACCTGCAGGTCTAGTTTTACGACCGGGCTGGTGGAGGTACAGAGGAGGGCTCTGTTCAAAGCCCGGGAAGCAGGTTCCCTCCTTACTGCCTCCGCAGAGACCGCCAGCGAGGGAGCCAAGGCTTTGACAAAGGCTTCTTGTTCTTTTGGGAGAAATCTCTCCAGATTGGCATCGGAGCAGTTTAGGGAATGAAAAAAAAAAAATAATCAGATTTTAAGTTATTGGAGGCTGCAGCTTGCCGATATACGCTGGCATTAGAGGATAAGCCTTCCAAGAAAAACATTATCCGGGCTAAAAGCTGTGGAAGAAGCCCGCTCAGCTCACCCGTCGATTATCAGGTTGTCGTAGGGGGCTTTCTTATCGCACACGGGACAAGTCCAGGTGGGTTTCTTCTCGTTCATCTGGAGATAGAGCGCGGCGTCGAAGCACTGGAGGTGGCTGCAGGTGATGGCTCGGCAGGGCACGATCAGCCTCATCTTCCCCAGCTGGGGGGCCAGAGAGAGGAAACGAAGCTGGTTTCGTCCAAACCAAACCTCCCGCAGCACCGAGAACGTGTTATTCCATTTATTAAGTGGTGTCATTCCATTTATTCCCTTCTCTCCCCCGCCTAGTGGGTTTAATGAGGTTAAATATCAACAAAGAATTAACATGTGTGAGAAAACAAGCTCTCCTGAGGGCATTTTTGCCTTTTTGCTTTGTTTTTTAGCTCACTTCCACCTCAAACACGTGCTAATAGTCAAGGAAAGACCAGGATGGGGCCAAGAGAAGGTATTTTTGGCAACGCAGTTAAAACCAACCATCTCGGGAATTTTTTTTTATGCCCAAAAGCAAGCGGTTTTGCTCTTCTTTAGGAATCAAAGGTGAGTTTTCAATAAAAGCAGGGCTCGCGGCAGCACTAGCTCTTGCCTCGCTCCAAAGCGGCTGAGAAAAAAGGAAGAAAAAGGTCAAAACCTACCGGACACATGAGGGAAACTCGTAGACTGGTGGTGGCTATCTCGCTGTCGGGATCGGCCGTTAGCTTTTCTTTGACTGAAAAAAAGGAGAAAAAAAGGTCTCCTCTCCACATCCTCCTCCCTTTACATGCACAAATACGTCCAGATGCGAATTATAATTTGCACCACGAGGTTTATAATCCAAATTACAGGCAGGAAACGCTGGCAGCGCAGATGTTAGGACTTTTAGGCTGACAGCTCCTTGGCAAGAGGCGGCTCAAAGAGACAAGTCTCTCCCCCAGAGGTTTTAACTCCAGAGACTGGCAGCAATCTGAGGAACGGACTGATTTAGAACTCTGTCGAGTGGCATCGCTGAGAAATAACCCTTAATCTTTACAATCCTAGAATTGTCCAGGTTGGAATGGACCTTTTAAGATCACCCAGTCCAACCATCAACCTCACTCTGACAAAAACCATCACTAAACCATGTCTCTAAGCTCTATGTCAACCCGGATTTTAAATCCCTCCAGGGATGGTGCCTCAACCCCTTCCCTGGGCAGCCCATTCCAATGTGCAAGAACCCTTTCCGTGGAAAAATTGTTCGTAATCTCCAACCTGAACCTCCCCTTGTGCACCCTGAGGCTGTTTCCTCTTGTCCCATGGTCTGTTCCTTGGGAGAAGAGACCGACCCCCCCTGGCTACACCCTCTTTCAGGGAGTTGGAGAGAGTGTGAAGGTCTCCCCTCAGCCTCCTCTTCTCCAGGTTGAACCCCCCCAGCTCCCTCAGCTGCTCCTCACAAGTTCTCCAGACCCTTCTCCTTGGTCTCCAGACCCCTCATCAGCTCCGTTGCCCTTCTCTGGACCCACTCCAGCCCCTCAATGGCTTTTTTTTTTGTGGTGAGGGGCCCAAAACTGGACACAGCCCTCGAGGTGGGGCCTCCCCAGTGCCCAGTCCAGGGGGACGATCACCTCCCAGGTCCTACTGGCCACACTGTTCCTGACACAGGCCAGGATGCTGTTGGCCTTCTTGGTCACCTGGGCACACTGCTGGCTCACGTTTAGCTGAGAGCAGACTAACACCCCCAGGTCCTTTTCTGCCAGGCAGCTCCAGTCACTCTGCCCCCAGCCTGGAGCACTGCAGGGGGTTGGTGTGACCCAAGGGCAGGACCTGGCACTTGGCCTTACCTTCCCGGCGAGTTCTCATCAAGAGAACCCCACAAGAGAGAAGGGACAAAGGCAAAGGCCTGTGCTGCTAATTCCGACCATCTCCTGTCCCCCCAGGATCAGCCCAAGCAGGGTCTCACCTTCCCAAGACGAACTTACTGAGGGCTCGCGAATGGTCTGGATTCCGGATGCCTTTGGCTCTCAGCTTCTGGAGCAGCGTCACCGACGTCAGCTGCTTCACCAGGTACACGGACAGCGAGTAGTTCTGTTGGGGAGAAGACGACACCGCTCAGACCTAGAAAAACCCACCAGAAAGAAGAGGGGGCGGAGGGGGCTCTCCTGGATCTGCACAGCTGCAAAAAAAAAACCCAGGCTCGATCCCGCAGCAAAGGGGAAAAACGGCTTTCATGGCACCCACCCTGCCGAACTCCGAGGACCAGTTCACCACGATGGTGTTCGGGACGGTCGCCGAAAGCCGTGCCAAGGGGGTGATGTTCACGGGGCGGCTGGGTCGCTTCGGCTCCGCGCCGTTCTTGGTGGGCGGGAGATAACCCTGCAAAGAGGGACAGATCACCCCACATATGAAATAAACCCTCTCCGAGGTTCGGGGCCGCACACAAGAACCTACAAACCCCGTTTCTTCACGTACCTGCACAGACTTCACCTCCCACCTGAGAGCTCGGGTGAGAATTTCTCTAAAACCTCAAAGCTGTACGTCATTTTTCCTTAAGAAATTAAAAGCAGAAGTTCCCCCTTATCCTTTCGCTGATGAGGGCGCTGGGGGTGCTCTCATTGCCAGCTGGACCCCCCCCTCCCCCCTAGAACTGTTGGGGCACTGAATTAACAGCCAAATGGTACCAAATTAACAGCCAAACGGCACCGAATTAACAGCCAAACCCAGTTCAAGGAGGCTGGGAAGCTAAAAAAATTAACATCTGGTGACAAATCTCATACTGATCTCATTTTTGCTTCGTTACAGCCACGTCCCAGCTTCATTAGAAACCCATCTCATCCAGCCCACGGGTGTCTATTCTTTAATTCAGAGAGATTCAGGCCATTTTTTTTTCCTCATCACTCTGGGTTCGACCGGGCAGTTTGAGGCTGATTCAGCAGCCGCCCAGTGGTTTAAGCAGAAGTAAAACCAACAAAGCAGGTTCCGGTCGGTGGGAAGAGCTTCTCAGCTGGCGATGACTCACCCAAAGGAAGGCAGAAAACCTCCTCTCCGAGCAGAAACTAGGGGGGGGGACACAACCCTTCACCCACCTCCCATCTCACACGCGCTTCCCTCTTTCCGCCCCACGAGGCCGGAAACGACCTCTCTCTATTTATTTTTATTTTAAAGCAGGTTTACTTATCGCCTCGGCCAAAAACCAGACAGAATATTTGAAGGAAAGAAATGCAAATCTCTCTCTCTCAAAGCAGGAAGGGAGCGGCTCGAGGCAGGGCGGCGGAGGCCGTTCTGCAGGTTTGATGGCAACGCAATAAACTAATTCCATTGATCTCACATTTCACTCTGCGTTTTTATTACCAAGTTTCTTGTCAAAAAAAAAAAACAACAACCAAAACCGAGACGGAATCTTGGAAAAAAATAAACCAATGAGGCCCAAAGTTTGCATATTCTTTAATTCAAGAGCACAGTCCTTGAACCAAAGAGCAGCTTTTCATCGCTGACGCGAAATCAGTTTTGCATCTGACCACGCCATTTCTTCAAGTCAAGTCTTTAATCACCAGAAAATCCATTCCCACCGCGCTCCCCGGGAGCTGCAGCTGCCTAAAAGGGGCAGATTTTAGGCTACAAGACATTTGGAAGGAACAAGATTTACTCACGGGCAGGGGACAGAGTTTTCCGTTGACCTTGACAAATAAATTAGGAGGGAAATAATCTTCTTGGGGACAGCTGGTTTCACACAAGCAAAACCTAAAAAGCAAGGGGGAGAAATCGGGCAAAGTGAGTGGCGACGCTCCTGAAAAAAAAAAATACAGCAGCCAAACCTGGAAAAAGGAGAAAAAAACCCACTATTTCCAGCCAAGCCTGGAAAAAGGGGAAAACAAACCCCATTTTTCCAAGCGGGACACATCAATGGCTGGAAAGATGTGAGTAGATGAATGGCCCTACGTGTGTTTTCGTGGGTGTTCTTCACCCAAAGGTTCTGCAGCACTTCAAGAGGCAAGGAATTACCCCTCCAAGTCACCCCACGAAAGCACCTGAGGAATTAAAAAGTTCTCTTTGACCCAAAGCGAATCTTGTAGTAGGACAGAGCGGCCACCGCTTGGGAAGTTGGGTTATGTTTGACCCAGAGCTCCTCTGCCACCACTCGTCGTCCTCCATATCGGAGACACGCGCTCGCTCTCTGCTCGCCAAATAAAACAAAGAATAAAACGGAGAGTTCATCTTTTTGTGGCTCGGGAACACGAAGATCCTGGGCACTGAAGGACATTGGCAGGAGGAGAAACCATTCCACCATCCATTTTAAACCCTGCTTTTTCAGGTGATGGGGTGCACTCGGACACCCCAGGAGACTCCTAAAAGCTTCCCAGTGGATTATTTGCTAAACTCTGTTTTATCTCCAAAGCCCAAAACGTATTAAGAGGCAAAATACATCAAAACTGGCCCTTCTGAAACCCACGCGGGGTTTTTCTGCGTTACAGAAGGGACGTTTCCAAGCATCCACCCCCTGAAGCCTTTCAGGGAACAGGCTCCACCAGCGCCGAGTGGCACAGATGGGCACAGCAGGAAAACCGCCACCGTGTGCCCCAAAAATCAGAGAGACATCGTCACAGCACCCTAATTAATACAGAACGCCTTCCTGAAAGCCACCGGGCTCCCTTTCGGGTGGAATCAGAGGCTTCATTTCAAATAACTGCTTTTCTTCACACTTCCAGATATCACAACCGAAGCCCTAAACCCACCTCTTTTTTTCTGAGCTTACGGAGTCATCCTCTGTCTCTTTGCCAAGTCCAACCCCCCCGATAATAAAATTTAACATTTTTTAACCCCGCCAAGGGTTGAACGTCGGGCAAGAGCCTCCTCCGTTCCTGTTCAGAGCCTCAGGCTCTGAAATACCCGCCCCAGCGCCGCCGGCAAGAACCAGAGGGGAACTCAGGAAGCGCTTGCATGTATTCTTCTACTCACACCCTCCAACACATCTTGCATTTTCATGAGCAATAGCTGGGTGAACAGGAAAAAAAACGCTCAAATTTTAAGGCAATGTTGCTTCTGCATCTTATTCTGCCTTTTGCAAACAGGCAAAGAATTAAAAGGGAGAAGAGAACGAAGCGAGGTCTATTTAAGTGTGCGAAACTCTGAAAAAACTTGAATTTTACTGCATTTAAAATTGAAGAAACTCGTGTGGCAGCGACGTGTCGCCCGGAGACAGCTCCCTCGGCCTCCCCAGAAAGAGCCTCGTGGTTTGGTGTTGCCGAACCCTCGCTCCGTAGAAACCCCCACTTCTAAAGCCAGCATCAAATATTTCAGATTTCGAACCAAATCAAGTGATAAAAGCAGGGATTGAGCAAAACCTTGGATAAATTCCCAGCACTACGGTAGCTCAGGGAACAAGGCTTAATGAGTTCATCAAAAAGTCGTCCCCTTACCTTAATTGCACCTGTACAGTGTAATCACATTTGGCACCTGGTAAGATATCCCTGCAAGGGAAAAAGAAGGTCTTCAGACTCTCAGCAGCACTGAACAGAGAATTACAACTACAGGAGTGTGAGATTTTTATTAATTTATATCGATATCGATGCCCAGGAGTTGTATTTTGAATAAAACCAGTGCAGCTGAATCGTAAAAAGAGGTAACACCTGCTGGAAGCAGGAGGTGAAATTCCCAAACAAGGAGGTAAAACGAAAGCCCAGCCAAGAGAAGAGGTGGGAAAAAGAGAAAATCAACCTCAATAGTTCCTGCTACTGCTGAGTTTTGAGAATATAAGATTAACCCCAGACTCGCCAGTCGGTCATGCTTATAGGCCTACGTTTACAGTCTGAAATTTCGGGATGAACGACCACGTTTTACCCCACCTGTTTTATTTTCTTCGTTCCATACAATAATTCCACTCCGCAGGCGTCGCGGCTGGTCCCCAACGGCTGTGAGCAGCACAGCGGCACTGACAGCAAGGAATTCCCCCTTTTTACACCCGATTTGGCACTTTATTCTCCCGGAGCAGCGACACAGGGAAGCCACGGGCTCCCCACGGCATCCCGAGAGGCCGCCGACTCACTTACCGGGAGGTGAGGATCTGCTGAACCTGTTGGGGGGTGAGGGCGAAGGTGAAGTGAGCTTCCTCGAACCGCTGACTGTTCGTTGAGGCTGGAGGAGAGAATTTAAGACAAATTAAATCGTCGTTAAGTCATTCTTACACCTGCAGGGGCCAAGACGCATGAGAAACAAAGGACAGAGTCCAGTAAAATCAACCGCAGTTCATTCTGGGGCCCTCCCAAGTCCTTGACCACGGAACCAGGTCTGGTTTTCAAGGCAGATGTTCAGTTTCCATCATTTTATCTACAAGAGAAACCGAGGCCTGGAAAGGACGGTGGCTTGTACCAACAGCAAATGACCAGGAAATTGGGAAACCCCGCCGGTTTCGCTCTCCTGGGTCAATGAACAGCCTCAGGGATCAGGAGACAGGGTGGGAAAAGAGGGATGGAACGCGGAGCTCAGGGAGCGCCAGAGATCGTCCATTGCCCTGGAAATTATAATAATTACTGTGGTTATGGAGTAAGTGCAGCTGCCGAACAGTAATCATTTTCTCCATGAGCACAGGGATGAATTTAGAGAAAACCAGCCGTGCCCTCGATTAAAAATAATCGTGAGAAACCCACGTTATGGGAGAATCACGAATCCTACGCCGGGGTTAGTGAGGAGCACGGTGAAAACTTCTGGGGCAAGAAACACATAAAATTAACCCAGGATTTCCCCCGCTCTCACCCTGACCTCAACCAAGTCACTACCTCTTTTGTGCCTGAGCTTCCCCCTCGGTGTCTGCCTCCCACACAACAAACAGGAGCTATTTTATTAATATTTGCAGAGTATCAGCATCCTAGAACGAAAGCCGCTGACGCCGTAAATGTAATTTGCCAAAGAGCCGATTCGGCCTTTTCTACACCCATTTTTCACACCCGTCAGGAGAGATCCTGAGCAACAGCCGCTCTCGACGGTGCTCTCTGGGATGCGGAGAGTCCCCCCCCGGCCCCGGGAAAGCGAAGCTGAGGATGTTAACGCAGTGACATGTGTGTAAATCTTACATCCGAGGCGACTACAGACCCGCAGAGGAGAAGGTTGGCTCCGTCCCCGGTGCCACCTGCCCCGGGAGAGGGACATCCTTGTGCTGGCCTCCCCAAAAAAAAGCAAATTCGAGCCCAGATTCCTCAGCGGGGCGAGGGGGTTTGGCTTCTCCAGCCTCCTGCAGCTCAGGAATGCCAGGAACGCGAGGCCCTGAGCTCCCTGCCAGATGATGACCTGCCAGATCTTCCCCGGATGGACCGGCAGCAGCCACAGGCTGGCAGCCCCCAGACCGGGGAAATTCAGAGGAATTTTGACCATCTCGGGACTTTTCTCCTTGAGCCTTTCGCTCCTCGATGGCAAAATCCTGCTCCAAACCGAGCTGGGGTAAAGCTACTCGGTCCCCATGGACCAGGAGGCTTTATCATTAACCCCACATCCCTGTCTTCACCCATCATCACCCTCTTCATCCTTATTTTCATTTATCCCACCCATATATTGCTTATTTCTAGCTTTTTTTCTGTCACCCCAACCTTCATATCTGCACATTTATAACAAATTGCCCCAAGAAACTAAAAGAACAGAATGGGAAGGGGATGTTTACACAGCAAAAGGGAGAAGAAAGACACAAACCACCAGAAGCCAAAAAGTCCACAATCCCCGAGGAATCACATAAAAACTCTTTCAAGCTCAAGCACCGACACATCAATAAGGGAGAGAAAATAAATAAATAAATAAAATAATGTCTTTTGCAGGGTGAGTATCCCATTTCAGGGAAGAGGCTTAACCACAGGTTCTCTGAGAGACCGAACAAAGCCAAACCCCAAAAAAAGGCAATTTTTAGCAAAATAGGAATGAAACCAAGTCCCTAAAAAAGCGCAGGGGTTTTGGTTGGAGTTGGGATATACTTATCTCCACTCAGCACACATTACTATGTTTATATGCAAGAAAAACAATCCCAGATCCAAGCGAAAACCATTTAAAAGGCCTAAGTTGGGTGGGTCTAGGCTGGAGAGGCCAGAAGGGTTTAACCTAAAGTAAAAATACAACTTAAAACTTACTCTAAAAACCAGACTGAACCTCCCTTTTTTCGTGGGTTCAAAGCACCCCAAGCGCAGTGGCGCTTCCAAAGCCACCAGCAATTACGGGGCCAACCCCGCACCGTGGGTCTTCCCACCAGGATTTGAAGGATTCCAGCAAATACACAACTTTTCTGGAATTTGGGGTTGGTTTTTTTTCCCCCCTGTTTTACAAACGGGGAAGCACCAGGGCGCTCGGACCCCCCCATCACGTCGAGAAACAAATCCCTTCGCCCTCCTGCCAGACCCTGCTTCTGCTCTTATTTAATGAAGGCAGAATTAAGACTCAAAGGCGGCGCAGGGTTTTGCTGGCAGTTGCACCACCGATTGTTTGCAAAAGTAACAAACCCACTTTTCGTAATTAACTCTCCTGGCACCCACTGATTTGTTCGGAAAGGGAAGCCTGTGCCAATTTATCCACATTTTTATTCTCTGACATGCCAGACCAGAGAAAGCTTTCACGATTCTGAACGCAAATCAACCCCCCAGGCTCTATCGGGTGAAAACAGTAAATAATCCAAAACTTATATACGCCTATAAAACATAAACTTAACAGAAATGGTGTCAGCTGGGAGAGAAATACCCTTTTTCATGCAAATAAATTTGGAACGAGACTGACAAGCAACTAAAAGCTTCCGTTTCTGGGAGCTCACACAGGTTGGGGTGGGAATTTACGGGTTCAAAAGCCCCGAGTTGGGGGGATTCAGCCTGGAGAAGAGAAGGCTCTGGGGAGACCCTGGAGCCCCTTCCAGTCCCTCAAGGGGCTCCAGGAAAGCTGGGAGGGACTCTTGACCAGGGAGGGGAGCGATGGGACGAGGGGGAAGGGTTTTGAGCTGAAAAATGGGAGATTGAGGTTAGATATTGAGAAGAACTTGTTTATTTGGAGGGTGGTGAGAGCCTGGCCCAGGTTGCCCAGAGAAGCTGTGGCTGCCCCATCCCTGGAGGAGTTCAAGGGCAGGTTGGAGGGGGCTTGGAGCAACCTGGGCTGGTGGGAGGTGTCCCTGCCCAGGGAACTAGATGATTTGAAAGTCCCTTCCACCCCAAACCATTCTATGATTCTACGAAATCCCACTGGATGCCATCAGCCTTTGGAATCCGTCCCGGTGATGCCCCTCCTGCTCCATCTTCTCCATCCGAGCAAACCCCAGGAGCCTCCAGAGAGCAGGAGGACCGAGCAGTTCCCCACATACCTAACGTGGTGGGTTTGATCAGCTCATCGTAGACGTCGTAGAAGGGCAACCTCTTCATCTTGACGTCAGGGTGGACGGGATGGACGGGCGGCGAGAGGTGCTGAACGTCCGCCTCGTGTTTGGGGCCCAGCACCGGCGCCGGGGGCAGCAGAGCCGCCGCCACGGTGGCCGAGCCGTGGTCATAGGGCAGGTGACACACCGTCCCCTGCGTCAGCGCGGTGGCCGAGGGCAACTGCCCAGCCTGAATGTGGAGCATGGACAAGTCCGAAGGGGTCAAGATCTTTCTGGGGAACCTCCGCCGGTAAAGTTCTTTAATTTTCATCTGGACGGCCGGGCTGCAGCCAGATTTCAGCAGCTGTAACGCCTTCGTGAGGAGCTCGTGCTTCCTTCCACTTTTGTTCCTTCCAGCAAAACCCAGGAGAACCTGCAGCTCCGATACCCTAAAGCTCATAACCATATGCTGCAAGAAAATAAAACAAGCACCGTGTTACAGCTGCGGCGGGAACAGAAAACAACCCAAAAAAAAGCCACGGCTTCACCGAGGAAGGTGGTGGAGGCCTTAAAAGAGACACTGTCAGGTCGGAAGTTCCCCTCATCCTCGGTAGTGGTAAATATTTTAGATTTGTTTCCACTTTCAGATACCCTGCTTGGATCTGGAAATGTAAAAAAATCAATTCCCGATCTGAGGGAGCCTCCGCAACCAGCAGGACAGGCTTTATCAGGCAGTTTCATCGATTCTGGTCTGTGCACTGAGGGGCTTTAAGGCAGCTGAATTCGCCGTGTTAGGGTCGCGTTACCGAAAACACCGCGTCTCGGGAGGACAACGGGACAGATGTTCCACCTCCCAAGGGGAGAGAAAACGGGAAGTATTTGGTAAAGCCATCGCCGCGACAACAAGCGCCGTGTGGTCCCTGGTGAGGAACAGACTCGGAGCCCAGATTAAGGTTTCGTGTAGAAAAAAAAACCCGTACAGGTCGCATGGATTTGCCCGTTACCTTTGCTGGGTGATAAGTTATAGGTTCAAGAGAAAAATGATTAACTTTTGTCGTGGTTTCAGCTGAATTTACCAAAACCAGAGTGACAGCTGGCCCGTCCTCCCCCCAAAGGGAGGAGCGGAAGAGATAAGGAGATTTATGAGTTTTTTCCCCCTTGTCAGCAGCAGGAAAACTATCATTTAAGCACAAAAAGCTCGACTTGGGGTCTCTCAACTTTGACAGTGCCTGTTTTAAACACCTCAAAGATACAGGAGGGATGCACATCGATCAAATATTCATCCCTCCCCGCCTGCGACAATCCTTGCAAAGGAACCGACCCCTTCCCACATCCATTATTCCCACAAATCCCGCAGACAGAGCCCTCCGACCGGCGGGAGAGGAGTGTAGCATGGCTCAGCAGCACGAGATTCACAGTTCCCGTTAAAAGAACGCTCGCACTCATGACATAGGACGGCTGTGTCACCACCGCTGCGGCAGCTGTGGACTCTCCTCTACCCCCGAAGCCTCTCCGGTTACTGCTCAGAGCATCGGAGCAGCAGGGAAAAAAAAAAACCCTAAAACTCTTTATTGCCATAAGAGACGGGAAATGAGAGCTCCCGGAGGGCACCTGAGGCTGGATCCGCGGCAGACTCGAGTCCGATCGTGCCGCTGCTGAACAAGGCACGTCCTCAAACCTCTTCTCTTTCCAGGGGAGTCACCGTTCGGTCTTTTAAATAAAGGAAAGGGTTTTAAGCCAACTAGGGGCTTTATAAGGAGAAATCGTTTCGTTTTCAACTGGCTCGTCTTGCTTTTACAATGAGACACAGATGGGAAAAAGCTTAAACAAACTCCTGGCGAGGAAACCAGAAAAGGGGGTGAGGGGGAGATGGACCAGGGAAAGGGAGCAGAGATTGAAAAATAAAGTCAAAGAAGCCTCAAATAACACCAAGCTCCACCGAAAGGGCTGGCATCCATGGGGGAGGACAACGTAAAACCTGTGCATGGAGCTAGGCCTAGAATTATCCACTGATATCCTTAATGTTCTGCCAGTCCTGCTGTGATCGGGCTTAAATTTTAGGGAGAAAGAGAAAGACCACACCGTGAGGTTGTATTAAAATTTGGACAGGGCACCGCTGGAAAGATTAGGGGCAAATAACACTCTGGAGAATTATGTTTTCGTTGTGGCTGGAGACCAAAAAGGTGCCCGTTCCCAAGTGTCTCCCTGTTCCCAGCACGGGGAAGGGGATTCCTAGGCCGCTTCAGCCAGATAAGAGCTATATTCCAGCTGGGGGGGGGAGGGAAATATTAAACCATCGACAAGGAGAGGAAGGAAAAACAAAAAAACAAAAAAAAAAAAAATCAGCTTTGGAATTAGTTACCAGGGGCAATTTCATATTCCACAGTCTGGTGGGCAAAGGTGGTGACACACTCTGACTCCTAAAAAAACGAGAAAAAGAGAGTGGAGGGAGATGAAACCCCATCCAGCCGTGAGCACTGGTGCAGCACTACCATGTTA
>VXAK01000420.1:27185-68273 GCA_013399435.1 Arenaria interpres | reverse complement strand
GCATTCCTGGCCCAGCCGCCGCGGCCTCAAGAATGTGTCCCGACAGGTTCCTGCGCTGCGGGGCCCGGCGGCGGCCCCCCGGGGGAGCGGCGCCGCGGCGGGGGGCTGCGCGGCTCCTCCGTAAGCCTCCATCGCTCCATCCATCCCTCTATCCATCCACGCCTGCCGGTGCCGGACCGGGAATGCGGCCGCGGGCCCTCTCGCCGCCCTGTTTATCTGGCATCCGCAGGGATGCGGGCCGAGCCCCCCCCCGGGGGTGGGGTGGGGGTTGAACGCTTCCCTCGGCAGGGAGACGGGAGCACGGAGTAACGGGGCACCGGGAATACGGGCGGCCGGTGATTTTCCTGAAAACCACTCGTTAACTTTTTCGGGGGGGAAGGAAGGGAAAGGGCTTCGGTGGAAGAAGCAGCTTCGGAGAGGACGTGAAGGATCTGGTTTGGGGTAGAAACTGGCAAAGAGCCCGAGAAGCGGCGGGTGACGATGCCGGGGAGGTGAGAGCATCTCCGGGGGTGAGCTCCATCCCCTTGGGGGGGACGGGACAGACACACGGCATCGCTTATACGTGGGAAGTGGAGACCAAGAGAGAACGTTGGGAATGTTGAAAGTAAACGAACGGAACCCTGTTTTCATTATATCTGAATTTTAGTCTTGATAAGTGCACAGTAATAAGGCTGAGCCTATCAGGAGAAATGCTACGTACTACGCGAGTTCTTAACTTGTTTTCTCTTCTGTAAAAGACTTAAAAGTCATGACTAATAGTTTGTTGAACATATCCCCCCTGTAGTACAGCAGGAGGGTGGAAGCAATTTTGGGGGTGTATGACAAAAGAAATAGAAAGTCATTTATTACCCCTAAGTGAAGGTAAGCAGCTTTTAATATTGTTACAGGAAAGTTTAAACTTTTTTAGAGTTTTTGGAACTGATTGTAATGGTTATTAACTCTGAGTTGTGTGTTGCTAGGGCTGAAGCTAAAAGAAATAAAAAGATTTTAACAAATCAAAGCACACCTTTCAAGCTCTCAAGCTGCTCTAAATCATTGTCTAACTGTTTAGAGATCTTAAAATTATCACCAGCTGTAACAGTTTGCAATTTTTTTAAAGATGTTACTACAGGGATTTGAGGCTCTGGTGTTATCCGAGATATACATACACTAGTTGGTTTCAGTCCTAGTGAGAACAATAGAAGGGAAAGAGTATTTTGAAACAGGCCAGCTCTAATTAAAAAATACAGGTGATAAAACCCCATGCAATTTACCATTTATTGTACTGGAAATTTGAAAAGTGTACACTATTAAAGTAATCTGTAAAACATTTAAAATAAAAAAGTTCTATGTAAGTTGTGAACTTTCTTAAAGGACTCATCCTTAATTGAGCAGAACTTGAGAATTCACAATGAGATTGGTGAGTTCACGAAATTTTTAGTTTTTTTTTTTTATATTTAATGGAATGGTTGAGTGCCTGTTTCAGGTAGGAAAAGGATCTCACACTGATTAATCAAGATTGTATTTTTAATTCTGGTGGCATTGATGTGGGTTCAGAGCTAGAAGAGCTCCAGAGAAGGATGTATGATGCTTAGGAGAGGCTATAGTGAGCTGCTTGACTCACACAAGGTGGTAGAGGTGTATAAAGCAGTGAATGGTTATAAAGAGGTTAAAGCAAGACTTGCTTTTCATATTCTGTCATAATAAAAGATCAAGGAGATAGTTAAGTTGAAATGCAATTTAATTTAAATGAATATACTTTACAGAATGAATAATTTAGTGATCTTCTTTGCTGTGATATATTAGTATGGTTTTTAGCTGGACTTAGGAAAAGTTTATCTGTTGTGGTTATCTGATTAGTCGGAACACACTTCAGTGTGCTTTTTTTTTTTTTTCCTAGATAGATAGATATGGATAAACTTATCCCGTGGAGAAATCCTCTGGATCAGAGTATGAATACAACTGATGAGATAAAGGGAAAGGTCTGAACACAGTGAGAAAGCCACAAATATGCATTTGTGATGAGGGTGTGTTAGGAAGCATGTAGTTTCTCATAACTGCTCTCCTTTTAGAAATACAGCCACCCCGCAGTTTGGAATCCAGCTCTCAGATTGAATTGGGGCCAGTAACTTTTCCTCTGAATTGCATTCCTGTCTGTGCGTCAGGACAGTTGCGGTTTAATGATATCAGTCTTGTAAGTTTGTCAATGATGATCACTGTGGTGTTTTGGAAATAAAAAGATTGTGAAAGTGAGAGAAACTGCAAGATTGGGGTGCTTTTGGGAGTAACTGAGATTTTCGAACATAAAGACTTCAGTTTATGGAAATTAAAGTGGAAGACTATTAGTGTGTTAATTAAAATGTATACTTGCCTGTTCCTAAAAGTGAAATTATATTTGAAAACCCGGTCAATCAAGATGTAACTGACTCTAGTGCAATTTTTATGTTATAGTTTGTCCCATTCTCTGCACAGACCAAGTTATGTTGTCTGTCTCTGTGCTATGAGTTACAGTTTTGGCTTGCACTGCTATTTTGGTTAAGATTTTTGTTTTCATATTCCCTTAAAAATGTTAAGCCAAACTTCTAAAAGCACACTGTCCTGAGGTGAAATGGCAATACAGACAAAGGGAGAGCCGTTAATCTAGAATTTGATCTGATAATTCCTTTGAGTTACTTCTCTTCATTTATGCATAGCTTGGGAGAGTATTTTTCTTTGAGTATCTAAATATTTTATCTTCCAGTTTTCACTCTCCTAGGTGTGGTTCCATGAGCAGGTCCAGCCAGTATGAATTCCCACTTGCTGAGTGAAAGCAGTCTTGTCCCCTCTTTTCCTTGCTGCTCTGCTCATGCCAACACTTATGTGGCCATGCACTGAACTGGATTGGGGAACCAATCTTGTTAAAATTAGCTCAGCTTTTCCCTTCTTCCTTCTCACCCTGCCCCACAACAAAAAGAAGGAAAAGGGGAAGAGAAATGTTGATTTTTAACCAGGTGAGTATCCTGGCCATGTTTGCTGTGGGTCTTCGTGAATGGCTTGTGCTGACTCAAGGAAGGGGCATGTGAAAACTAGCAGTACGGAAGGGTGGGACTATTTCTTTCAGCAGCAGTTCCAGCTTATATTGGATTAAAATGATAGTGAAACTGTACTTAAGTTGCAGACCTCTGGAATGTTATAGCTGTTTAACAGTCTAGTAGTTTATAGCGTATAATAGTTTAACACGTATAGCTGTTAAAAATAAAAGAAGTGCGAAGTGTCGATTCCAAGGCCCGTGGCTGAAGCTTATCCCTGCGGCTCCTGAGGAGCTAACTAGTGCTAAGGATGAAACCCTGTCTTACGTATAATCAATATTTTAAAAGGTATATGCTTTGTAACCATTGTAGAAGGATGGTATCTCCTAAAAAGAAGATAATAGAGATATACAAAATTGCATGCATTTTTGAATGCTGAAAACGTTTAGAATGTAATAAGTTTAATTCCCATCTTTACATAACATGCTATCCTTTTTGAAATAAAACGACCCAAATGTGCATACAAATTAGTAATGTAGTAGAAAAGTCACTGGAGCATAAAACCTAAAACCTTGAGGCTAGTTGTTCTGTGGCTGAATATCATATGCAACATTCAAATATAGCAAAGTATAGCTATTCATTGTAAACAAGCAAAAGTGAAAAACTGTGATTAAAGTAGTTCATCAGATGTCAGGTACTAAATCTGAACTGATTAAATGTGTCATTAACTTAGCTGATACATTCATTTAAACAATTAAAAAGTAACAAAGTGTGTAGTAACAAAGTTGCGTTTTTGCACTGCAGCAGGTATGATCAGAAGTTTTTATCACATTTGGCTTTACACAGCTGAGTAACTGTAAAACTGTGAGACTTTCTGAAACTTTGAAGCAACAAGAAAAATGTTAGTAGTCTCCTAAATAGCTCTTTTGCCCTAAAAATGTCACATAGTCAAACCTCAGTTTTCCTCTATGCTTAAATGTTAAGTGACAGTAATCTACTTGTGTTATGTCAGAATTGTTGATACAACATGTGGGTTTTGTTAACTTTTTTTTTTTCCTACTAGAACTTTTTTCTTTCCATGATCCAAGGAAGGGATAACTCCAGTGAGACAGTGACTGAATTACTGAAAAGGAATAGAACAGATACTTTGTGAAAATAGTAAGAACCTGCTTTTAGTTTTGAACTTTAGAGCTAGTACTAGCAGTTCTTAGGAGTAGAAATAATACTTAGCTTCTTTTTTGTAATATTACCTTGCTTCTTTTTGTAGCTCATAGAAGGTGCTGTGCTGGACAAGCAGTGTTGAGTGCTGTATGAGGGATGGACTGCATCCATCCGCCTGTTGCAGCTCTTCCAGCTGCCCCCAAGACATTCTGACTTAAGTCAACTGAAATGGATTATACCAAAGTTCCTAAAATTGTGTCAGCCTTGAAAATGTCTGCTTCTACTTTGAATCTTGCTAGTTCGTTGGCTTGAAAAACAAAACTATGGAATATGTTGCTGCAAGGTGATTGTGTGGTGCTGGGGGTAGGGAGGAGGATTTTGAATTCCCAGCTTTTCACGCTGTAATTTGAATATTCCAGTGATGGATATGTTTAAACAGACCCTTCTTCCTGCTGTCTGTTCTCGACCATGTACTGTCCTCTGAATTGTGCCAGCACAATTGTTTTTTGTGGCTGCAAGATGAATGGGATTGGGAAATCAATCTATAATACTGTACTTTTGATAGGATTTTCCAACTTTTTTCTGCTCCCCGGTCTACTTTGCTGTGCAGCTGCACAAGCAGTGTTGTCAAGACAAGAAAGGGGAGGTATCGTGGACTGGGATTAAATGGTGGAGGAGATAGCATGAGGTAGAACTGGTAAACTGGCTCTGCTACAGAAAGAAATGCTACTCATGTTGTGCCTTCTGTTGCATTTGCTGTGCCTGTACTCTTGTACTGAGACCAGGAAAGCCAAGCTTCCTGCCTGGGTTGGTTTCTTGGGGATAAGTGAGGGCATCATTGCTGGAGTTTGGGAAGCTGGGCAGGATGCTGGGCACCTCCCCTGCTGCAGGTGTGGATGGAAGAGTGTGAGATTGTTTCTGCTGTAGGTTCTCTGTTGCTGCCTGTTTGTATCTTAGTGGATTAAGAAGTAGTGGAAATTAAGAGGAATTAAGTAAGCTTTTTATTTAGTTCTAAGACTAGTTAGATTTTTTTTTTTTCCATTGTCATTTTTACTGATTTCGATACTTAGTTATGGAAGTTGTAGATCTTTTTGTTTTTCTCTTAGAGAATCTCCATACATTGCCCAATTCTCTTGTCCCATTTAAATTTAGATATTCAAAGAAGTTGTAATTGGAGAGAAAATATTTCAGTCCCGTGGAAGGATTTGAATATTGCAATAAGGAGCTTGAATTGGACTTGATTTTGTGAGATCTCAGCATGAGCACTGCAAGTGTTGCAGTGATCCATTTCACAAGGAAATGGGCTCTGGTGCTTTGTCAGCTGGGGCTGCTGCACCTGCGGGCTGGAAATGTGTGGTTCCCTGTGATCAGATGTGTTGGGTTCAGATTTGTTCCACCTGCAAAGTCAAATGGGTATGTTTTAAGACATCCTTTAATGTTGGAGGGTTCTCGGGGACCCAGAGGTTGGAAGACCGTATTAAGTTATTGTGTGGATATTTCTGACTGCGGACATGGTTTAGAGGAAGACACTCTTTCCCAATATTTGCTTTCTACCCACCTTAGTCTTTCTTTTTTTGGCTCAATGCATTCTTCTTTGATGCGAGGTTAAGCCACTCGGCATCCCTTATACTTTGTGTTGCTCTGGAATGTTCTTTATGCTGTTTTGACACTTGCTGTAATAGAGATCTGAGAATCCTTAGAATATTAAAAAATTAGAAGCCAAGAGTACTTGTGCTTCAGTTAGTTTGGGACTTGCATATTTGACATCCATTATAGCTAGCTGCTCATAAGGGGTATCTGTTGGATACTGCTGTTTATTGTAGTCAAGAAGTAAATTTTTTGTATGTTTCCCAGCTTGTGGGTTAAGATTTCTCAATTTTTATGAAACATCTGATCTTTATTTGCAAGTTTCGACAGAATAGTTACCTTTTGTTAGGGTGTCTTGACTAAAAATGGTTGTCAGGCACAGCCTTGGTCTGATTTTTGGCAGCGGTACACAGATGACTTAGTTTTATGTGGAAATGTACTTCTTTTGTGTTGGGGAAAATGAAAGAGAAGTAATGCTTTCTTTTATACAAAAAGAACGCTTTTTGAAGTTTAGATGTGCTGGTAAACCCTAGCAGAAGGTGATGAGCGGCCAAAGTGCAGGTGAAGTAAGGTATGTGGTCATCTCAATGCAATTTATCACCTTTACTATCTTCTCTGTGCTTATGTAAAGAGTAAACTGATGAGGTTGAATATTCAGACAAGTTCTGGCTTTCTCGTCAGCAAGTACAGAAATTATTTTAGGAACTCACTGAGATGAACCCTCAGATCTAACTTTGAACTGTGTTGTAACACTGGATTTTAATGGGCACATAGTAAAATCTTAAGTAACTGCTATTCCCAAAAGCATGCAGTGCTTTAGCAGTGTTTAAAATGTAAATGCACAACATCAGTTACGTTGTGTTATTAACTCGTGTAGTTCTGAAAAGAATGTCACCGCACCAGACTAAGAGGAATGTTTTCACTATTTACATAAATACACTGCGAAGAATCATTCTCCAACTCCCTTTGATTACTTGTCCCTCCAGCAGTTGGAAAGGTTTTACAGTTGCTTTGTAAATAATTAGAAAGAATTTCGGGTCATCTTACAAAGTTTATAAAACTAATGCAATATGCCGAAGTCATGCAAAGTTTTGATGCTGAAAGCAGATTTGAGTTGTGGTGAAGTTCAGGCTGTTTAGCAAACACAAGGAAGATGGATAGCAGTTTGTATTAATGCCCAGACAAGATGAAGCTTATGGGAAAGAAAGAGATTTAAAGACAGTAATAAAAAGTTTTCAACTGTTGGAGTTCCACTCCCGTTGAGAAAAACTGACATTACAAACCAGTTGTTCCAGTCTTTCGTTGTCTAGAGGCCTGGATTTTTTTTATTTTTTAATTTTTATTTTGGATGGATTCACTCAGCCAAAGAATCTGTTAGTTTTGATAGTAGCGCTGCAGAGTGTTTGGAAAATAATAAGCTGCAGAGTTCAGGAGCTTCTATTAACTCTGACAGTTTATGTTTCCTTGTGCGTAAGTGAACATGACCTACTAATATGACTACTAACTGATCGTGGTCATGCAAGCTGCTCTGTAAAGTGGGGCAGGGTGATGCGAGTTGTAAGTGACAACCTGCCTCCGTTAAAATTACATTCCGCTTCCCTTGGTGCTTGTCCTCAGAGAGCGTTGGTGGCGGCAGCGGCTCCTCCTGAGCTGCAGGCCGTAGCAGAACTCGTGCCAAGCAGCTCCGCACATCTATGTCGGAGTAACACGAGTCCCTCTAACAACCCATGTTTCACAATCCGGGTATATCTGCCTTTGCAGTCAGGTTCCTTTGTATGTATGCGTGTATATGCTTAACTATTTGGGGTGTAAGAGGAGTATCTAGAATCTTACTCGGTTCTTTTTTGACTCTTGATTAATTTTTTTTTTTTGATTCAGCAAGAAATTCCACAGTCCAATTGTAGAATTGGTAAAGAAATATTTCTTGTCTTATATTTAAAGTTTGCTCTCTCTTCAGTTTAGTATTAGGAATGAGGGAGGTCTCCTAGTTTCAAATAATTGAGTATGTTTTTGTTTCTTAGAGGGGGGAAAAGTGACTTAGGTTGGAATATGTGTACATATTGAAGCAGATTTATTGACAGACTTATAATTACAGTTCCTAATAGTCTTGGTTGTATCTCATAAATAAATGCTACAGACTCCAGGAATCTGATTTAGGTTAAAATTCTGAAAACAATCAGATGTCCCATTTGGGCAGTGGGTGGGAGAGGAGCAGGATGAGTACTTGTGGAGGCAGTGCCAGTTTCAGTCACAGAGTTGGTGAGGTTGGCAGTGACCTCTTGAGATCATCTAATCCAACTCCCTCTGCTCAAGCTGGGTTAAACTGGAAGAGTTTGCCCAGGATCATGTCCTGTTGGGACTGTCTTCATGGATGGAGACTCCACAACCTCTCTGGCCAGCCTGTGCCAGTGTTTGGCTACCTTCATGGTTAAGATAATTAAAGTGAAATTTGATGTGTTTTAACTGGTGCCTATTGCCTCTTGTCCTGTCACTGGACACTGCCGAGCAGAGCCTCTCATTCCCTCCCATCAGGTGTTTCTACACATAAGATCCCCTGAGCCTTCTCTTCTCCAGCCTGAACAGTCCCAGCTCTCTCAGCCTCTCCTTGGGTGAAAGATGCTCCAGACCATTTATCTTCGTGTCCCTAAATGCATTTTAGGGAGCAGCTGAACAACTTTTACTATTGTTGGGACTCTTGTGATCCTGAATCAGAAATTCTCGTGTAGTGTTATGTTGCATAGAGACACTAAGTCAGATTTTTTCCTTTTGAATATAGCCGATTATTTGCCTAAAAGCTTTAGGAAATGTACACGGAGATCTTGTATACTGTTAGCAGTTTTGCTGAGGATATCTACCAGGTTCAACACCTACTGGGAGATGTGACTGCCATGCTGCTCCCTTAAGAAAGGGGATTACACTTATTTCTCAAGAGCATGTTCCTTTGAAAGTGACTTTCTGGGCATTCCTGGAGTTTTGTGCTCCAGGCACACTTAGCGTGTTCAGCAGTTTTAAACTCTTCTCTGCATTTGTTAGTGATAGAGAAAGAACTTAATCATTTCTTGTCTGTAAGTATGTTTGTGTGAGTGTGATTAGTGCCCTTCCTTAACCTGTGTTCAATTTGGAATAAATCTTATTTTGTTTTTCTTTTAGGGCATCTGAATTCTAGACAGGGCCAGCTGCCTCGCCTTGAAACTTGAACTGCACCTGGAATGGAGTTGCTCTTTAATCAGATGGGGAAATGATTTGGTTTTTTATTTTGTGGCCTGAAAGGATTCAGTTTAAGCTTCAGTAATTCAGTTAAGTTAAGCTGCCACTTAAGTAAAAAAGGTACTTTTGGAGGTGTGGTAGCAAGGAAGGGATTATACTGTTTAGAGTAAATTTAAGTACTCCTTGCTGTGCAGGTATTTCACTACATTAATACAATAGCAAAAGAATTTATACAGGAAGATTAATACCTTTCTGCACCTGAGCCAAGGAATCTACAGGCTTTATTTTTACTGAATTCAGCCTTTAGACACAGAGGAAAGACATCTGAAGTACTCTGGGCGTTTGAATAGTGGGATACTAGTTATCTGTTGAAGAAACTCCGAGTACAAGTTCTTTCCCTCCTTTAGAAGTCTAGTAAAGAAAGACAATCTAATTGAGCCAAAGAGATCCTTAAGTATAACAGCATATGATTTTTGAGAAGCTGGTCACAGCAGACTATAATAGCTCAGTTTACTGGGGAGTGGGGTGGGAAAGTCTCAGACAAGGGATGTTGGAATCCCCAAAAGCTTTTGACAGGCACTCTGTGTCCAGCCAGATATTATCTTTATCTTCACGCTTGCCAGTTATCCCCATGAACTCTAACCCTCAGTGGACTTATCATCTGTTATATCTTCTGTCCTTGAATTAATGTCAAGTTTTAGCATATACAAGGTGTTGCACAATTTAACTGTAGATACAAAACTGAAGAAGATTTGAATGAAGGGGATAGGTGAGAAAAGTTACTAATGGTATAGCACAGACACATAGGCCTTGCTTATTTATTACTTTTCATTACTTCAGAGATAGAATACACTAAATGGAATGACCAGGCAGCAATTTCAAACAGAAGACAGATTTTCTTTTTTTTTTGTCTTCTTTTTTTCTTTACACTATTTAATTGTGGAAACAATTGACAGATATTTTGGTTGGTAAAAAGATAAATGATTCAAGAAGCTGTTAGATTTGTGGAGGGTATACCTATTTAGGGAAGCCTCTAAACTAGGGAGTTAGTCTGTAGCCGACTGTCAGATTTGGAAGGTATTCTAAGAGAAATGCTTTTCTAAACTTACTGGTTCTTGTAAACCTTTCCCTATAGTTGCTGCTATCAGAGAAAAGATACGGGCTAATCAATATTTAGTTTGATTTGTTATGACCATCCTTAAGTTTTACATAACTTGGCAGTTCCAGAGCAGTTATACCACTGATTCTTTCATTGCTCCTCTCCCTCCGATTCCAGTGGGGTTTTAGCTCTATAGTACAGAAAGGAATCTTTTATGCACGTTGTGCCATTAAATGGTTGGCTTAGGTTCCCACTTGTCTCCCGAGAGTCGTGTGTGGACATATTTGGAGAAGAACTTGCTTAATAGTTTCAAAACCTGTTTTTACGAACAGCTGGCATCTTTAGTTCCTTGAGGAATTCCTTCCAGGTGCAGTATTTATCACACAGGTTTGCCTGTGGTTGAGCGCCTACCTCATTAGTTGCGTCTCTCTTTATCCGCAGTCTGAGGGAGGCTCGGTGTGCATCAGCAGCGCTGCTCGTTGGAAAGGACAAAAGGCTTGTACATGTAGAGCCTGGGATGGAGCTGTAGCACCTTGTGCTTGATGAAACCTGTCTTTGAACAACTGCTGTCCATAACACATGCTTCTGCTATATTATTCAGGCTCACTTAAAAGGATTTTACTTAGAATCTTCTCTTTCCTCTTTTCTGATTTCCAGCATGACTGTGTTCAGAGTAGCTGCTGTTGTTGCTAAATGTGACTGAAAGCTGAGCAGACAATCTGGGACTCGTGTGCTGTGCTCTGAGATGCCTTGTGACTCTCTGAAACGTGTGTGAGGCATCCAGGCTGTCTCTTGTGACTTTCAGTGATTTTTAATATTGATGCAGTTTCACCTCCTAATCGGTGATTTTTGTGATACCAGAGAGAGAAGCTGGTGAGATACAAGAGTCCCAAGCTCCATCACTTTTACACAACATATTTCTTTCACGTACCTGATTAGTTAGTTTATTAGAAATGGTGTTACAGATGTCAGGCTTTCAGCAGAGCTTTCTTCTAACTGTGCCAAGGAGTATTGTTTGTTAAACATTACTTCATGTTTGTTTTTAAAAATTATGTTTATCACCAAACATAGTAGTTGAATTATAAGTAGAAACCAAATTGATGGTAGGAAGTGTAAATATTTCTCAGTTTTGAGGATGACTGGAGAAAATACCTTTTAATGCCAGTATCTTACTGCAATGAGTAAAGGGCAGGAGGTGTGAAGATGGTTTGTGGGCTCAAGGTGCTAGACATCATGCTAGGAGTTACTAGGACATGTCAAGTCTTCTGAACATAGCCTCTACACCGAGATTTATAATAAAATACTGAATCTGAGAGACTGTTGCAATGTGTTGGAAGTCTGAATATCTGTATGCTTTTATTCTTCAAGGTCAAATATCGTGGTATAGGCTCAAACGAAAAAAGTGCATGTACTTTTCATTGCTAGTGTTGCATTTCTTGTTCTACAGCAAATGTAGGAGATGGCAAAAATAACATCGGAAAAAATTGTGCAAACCCGAGAAGACTGAGAAACGTTGTTCTGAGACAATAGTAAATTGAGGGTCAGGTGGACTTCTGTGTGTCTCTGAACCATCTCTTGGGATGGTGTGTTGCACCTAAGGAACTAGCATAACTGGCTGGAGCGCCTGATTATCTCTATGTTTCTGGTGAACTTTGATTTTGAAACAATAGCCGTGTTTTAAAGTGGTTGATAAATAGCTATTATTAATATTCTTTGGTCATACTGTATTTGGGTTTCTTTGAGCATTTGATAAATTAAGTTTTTGTAGTGAGAGAATGTGAAGAAAGGGAGAAAACCACTTATGCTTAAAATTCAGTTTATTATAGAATCACAAATAAAGAAATACCATTGTTGTAACAACTGTATATAACAGCAAAATGAGGCTGTTTGAATTCCTTAATTGAATTTTCATACCTATCATATTTGGATTCTTTCCAAACATAAGCTTAACTTGGTTTCCTGCGTGCTGGAAGATTAAAATCGTGGCAACATTTGGTTTATTTGTTTTTAATTCTTAAGGTATTGTGAACAAATTGATTATTTTTATTTCTTTTTTTTTTTCCCATTTTGGGTTGCTTGAGAGAAATGTGCATCTTGTAAATACTACTCCTCATATGTAGTAAAGACTTTACATTGCCAAAGTGTTTAACGGTTCAGCAGAGCAGTACCCTGTTATGTTCATGTATGTGCAGTTGTGTCAGTCCTTACTTGCTCTGCCTTGTCCACTGTGTTTTTTTAGTAATATCTTTTGAGTTCTCGGGGTTTTGTCTGGAGTTTACAACTGCATAGGGTGGACTTTTCACTAAGTCATTACTGGTCTCTTTCTTGAAGTGACGATTACTAAATAATGTTGTTCTCTCTTTGAGATGTGTAAAATTGGATGCAAACAAGGCACAGGATTTATACTGTCTGTCTACATTTATAAAAGTACTCTTTGAGCTGTGAATGGGGATGACTGAAACACAGCCAGGAAAGCTTTATTTGATATTTGGATGAATGCCATAAATAGAATTCAGCTAACACATGCCTTTGTCAGTTGTTGAAATTCAACTTTAAAAGGATTAATTTCTCAACCTTACCCTGCTGTGCAGAATCCTGAATATTGAGATTAACAGCTTTTCTGAAGGTTAGTGGTATACTGCAGTGCCTGATTTTTTGTTCAGTTATGAACTGCTTGCAAAATGACCTTTTTAATACTAGCATTTTTGGTACTAATACTTGTGCTTTCAAAAAAATGCAAGAAACAACTTTTAGCTTTCATTTTTATTTTTAAGTACAAGAAACAATGATATTACAGTTGTGATAAAACTTTAATGACTTTGATGGTTAATAATATATTACTGATCATCTTTCTTTAAAATAGGAGTGGCTGTCTTTCGGAAAACTCTTCTTTCTTCTTCACTAACATGCCATAATGTGCATTTCAGTGTTAGAGTAGCAGCATTTGCAGGCAAGATTTGGTTTTGACAGCGTCCAGTGCTGCATCATCAACACAGAGTGCTCATATCCTCTGCTGATTCCTCAGCATGGAGCTGTACCAACAGAAACTTTTTAATCATTAGGTTTTCTAGTGCGGGCAGAACCGTGGCATCTGCCTTTCCCCTGTGTGCTCATGAATCGTGTTGATTTAGGGTTTGCTTCTTTTGTCTGAAGCCAGAGGGAACTGGAAGGAAGATTTTCTGTTTGGCTGTGTAAAACATCCTTGTATACACTGCGCTTTCTTTGAAAACCTGCCACTGTTGCTGTAGCAGCAATATAGTTCTGCCAGTATCGACAATAACAGGAGCACTGGGGGTAAGACTTGCTTCCAGTCTTTTACTGCTTTACCATCTACAGATATTCTGAATATAGCACGGCAGATAAAGAGGGAGGGAATAGCACTCTATCGTTTGTTTCCACTGTACTCTCGTTAGAGGTGCTACTGAAACGATGGCACCAGTACAATGTCGGGAAGCACGCCAAGTGTCCTGCTGACATACCTTCGCTTGAGAGCTGTGTGAAAAATAGTGGTCCAGGTAGTGTTGGGAAACTTAGTTGGAACAGGTTAATGTGTACGGGAACAGAAGGAAGTAGTCTTTACGTATTTTAGGTTACGGTGACAATTTGAACTGAGTTCTCGGTTTAATCACATTATTCCCAGTCGTACTCAAAGACATGAAATAAAAGCATTGTTTTAATAAGTGTTACCTGTTGGACTGAGTGCTGGACTGCAGCCTGGATAAGAGAAACTCGATTGTGTCCTGCTGGTGGCTGGGAAGCCTTGTGAGTTCCCTTCTTCCTACGGCTCACCTTCTGCATTGCAAAAATAGGAGTAATCAGAGTAACAACTTTGTAAAATGTTTTAAGGTGTCTGCATCAAGACTGTTAAGTACTGTATTGTGTCCTTTTGCTCAGTTTCACTAAGTATGGGCTTTTTCTTGTTCTTTGGCTTTTGCCATGCAGTTATCCAACAAATATCTTTCTTTGGACAGTCACTGCATTCTGTCTATTCTCATATATGCTCAAGTAAGGTCTTCCCTTCTTGCTCGGTAGGTAACTCAAACCCATCTTCAGGGCTGTTTGCCTCATTTTAAGTGCTGCTAAGCAAGCCTGTCTTAAGTCTACTGAAGTTGCAAAGTTGTTAGGAAATACAGAAGCTATTATAGTCTGTAATATTTTACAAAGAACAAAAGCTGATTAACTGTTTATGTTGCCTGTTCTTTCCTTTTCCCAAATATTATTTGAAACGTTATTGTATAAAATCTCTGCTGTATCTTAAGCAGAGCTGCCATTGTCTGCAGTTGTGATTCTCACTTCTGCAAGTGAGAGTTTGGATCTCCTATGGAGTACTCAGAAAAGCTGACCAAACAAACAAAAAAGAAAGGAAATGAAAAAAACCCAACAAACAACCCACAAAACCCAGCAGTAACAAAACCGCCGCAGTGGAGTAGAAAGTACTTTAGTGGTCACAGATTCGTCTGGCCTGTGCCTATCTTAGTCTGTTTCTGTTCTGTTTTTATGTGCTAGGCGCTCTGTCTTTCTTCTAGTTGCCTTTCTCGGGCTCTCAAAGCTTCCTCTGTTGAGCTTCTTACTGAGTCCTCCTTATCCTGTTTTGGCTTCCCGTCTGTGCAGTCCCTGTTCGTATGTGCTGTGCCAGCCCCCTTATCAGCCTCCCATCTTCCAGAGCATCAGTTCCTAAAATATTGCACCGGCTACGTACAAATTCCGTTTCATTTGCATAAAGGTATAGGTGTGTATTCTCAGCGTAGCCTTAGTAATGTTTCATCTTGCTATCTTGGAGACAAAAAAGCAATAGACAGTCTGTTTTTGCTGCAGAGTTTACTCCAGTGGCTCCTGATGTTACTTCTCCCAGTTTAGCCTAGATGAAGTGAGAGCAGTCACTGCACCGTGTAACGTGGAGTTCCCGTATTTCTGCTAATGCCTGATATACTCAAGGGTGGCCTAAGGTTTCTGAAACTTATGCTCTGTTCTGTAATAACCAAACTTGGTCAGTAAATTCTTTTCCTGGGATCTGCAGGAGAACTTGTTAGTCTTTGGTGGATGTATGGAGGGAGCTGTGGGAAGGGCTAAGAAACTGGAGGGCTCTTCAGTGGGCCCTTATGGGTTCTTCCCGACAGGCAAAATAGTTTGCTTCAAAGTATTCCCACACCCAAGCTTTTGTATACAGAAAAATCTGTGGGGGTCACATGATACTAACATTTTGCAACAAAGCAAGGCTTTGATTAGATGTTGAATATTTAGAGCTGACGTAACACTCCCCCTGCTCCCCCCGCACCATCATTCTTTAAAAACTCTGTGGACTAAGCTATTGTGGTGGAAATGGTGGTGTACAATAAACTCAGCCACTAAACTATATTGTGTTTCAGAGACACTGGATTCCTGAGCAGAACAGAACTTCAAGTTAAACCACAAGATCTTCTAGCTGGTTGAGAGCCCTAGATTTTTCAGGTGTAGAATAGATTTTGGTTTTAGCATCTCTTTTCTACAAGAGTTTTTAAACGATACTCAGCTGCATATATAGTTTTATTAAAATGCAGTTACCTTTGGAGTGAGGAGAGACAGTTGGGCCCTTAGTTGCCATTTGGAGCCTTGGTAATACAGGTTTAGCCCAAAACTGCATCTTAATGTGAACTGATGAGTGTCATAGAATCTTTATACATGTGTGTATGGGTACTCTGAACATGAATTTGTATGCTTAGCTGGGGATGTGGTGGTATATGGACATTATGTTTTCCTTTATAGAATTTCTTTAATTTGCTGGGCATGTGAGCTCTGCTTTACTTTGCTCACCCACCTCCTGTGTAGGAGAGGCCACTTGCGGGTTCATGTATTTCTAATTGTTTTGGAATCTCAGTTCCGTATAAACAACTCTCTTTGCCTGTTTGCTTGCTTGTTTTTTTTTTGATCAGCTTAGAGTACATCATTAGAGGAGATTTCTGCTTGGATGCTGCCAGCTGATTAGAAGAGTACACCAAGGTTTTGTCTAATCTCTGGTGTGACTGTCATGTGCTGCAGCAAGGAAATGGCTTTGGAAGAAGCAGCCAAATCTGTACGGGTATTAAAACATGTTGAGGAGACTAGTATCAGTGGGGATCAAATGGGCAGCCGTTCAGCACAGGGAGCTTATTAAAAGACAAGGATTAACTTTGCTGTTGTTCATGAGGTCATAGAAGTGGTAAGGGATTTCCAGGATGTACCTACCCTTAAAGACAAAAAAATGCCAGCTGCAAGTGGAAAATGCCCTGTCTCTGCTTCTACTGCAGACAATTTGGCTGGTTCTCTTCCTCACCCATTTATTGATTGCTCTCCTGCATGATTGCCTTTTGAACAGGAAGGCTGTCATTACCTTTTAGTCTAGGGGTGGGGATAAAAGGGATGCTGCTGAGGAGGCGCCTGACATTAAAGGGGATGAAGTCACAGGAGCAGATCACCATGGTGGGACAGACAGAGAGGAGGGCTGGGGGAGAGTTGGGGCTGTATTTCAAAGACCTCCTCAAGGCTGGGCCTGGGGAACAACCTGGAGAAGCAGCATTGAAGTGGGAGTAAGAGCTGCAGCCAGGTTAAGTGCTGTCTGACATCTTTGTTGTTAAGAGGAAAACCATAGCACAAAAAGAGATTTTCCCCATCACGATCAGAAATTGATTTCGAGGCTGTTAAGTGCGGTGGAAGGATGGCTTCAGCTAAAGGCAGAAGTAATACTTCTTTCCTTTTTTGCGTTCGTAACTATGTGGTGTTAAAAATGAACTTGAAATGGTGGGGGAATGTTGGCAGGTTAACTGGTAATTCTGCTGAATTTACACTGATAACTTAAGGGGGAAAAAAAAAAGGGGGGGGGGGAAAATTATATACCTAGAAAGCTAAAAGGGTTATTTTACTGCATATTGCTCTCTTAATGCTCTAGCAGGATTCTGTGAACGTGTAGCAGTCTGAAGTAGATGACCTTTTCAGATGGTGATATTGGTCTCCCTCTACATTAGTATGGCCTCATTTGCGAGTAGGTCAGGGTGAGGTTCTCCAAGTTCACAACTTGGCTTCCATGTGTGGAAGTTCTGGGTGGCATGGCTTTGTTTCTGGTACAGAATAGGAAAGGGTAGGGAGATTATTGGTATATCTAACGAGCGTTCCATAACACTTAAGATGTTTGGTGATACTGATAAAATGAGGATGTCTTCATTCATCATGGATGAATTATCATGCATTCATCATTGGAAAATGGTATTCTCTGCTGTTTTCCGTATCTTCTGTGCTCCCAGCATGACCAAGTGCTGAGTTCATTGGTCAACCAGCTAGAAGGATCTCAATTAAATTTGTTGGTAGGCTAAGGAAGCCTCACAAAAGTTTGAGAAGGACAGACAAGTTCTTCTGTAACATCATGAACCAGTCCTAGCACAGCACGAGTTAGTGAAGCACTAAATTACCTTGAAACTCACACGAGAAATTGCAGATGTTCATCTGTTTCAAGATTTTCCAGCTGAAATTCTTTATGTGGATGTAATTGATAAGTCATTCAAGATTCATTAAATGTGAGTAGCTGCAGAAAATCTTGCAAGTGCTGCATGGACTAGTGGATCCATGAGTGCTTGCTTCATTACAGCTGAACTGATTATTTGCAATTACTTTCATTAGATATTTTGGGGTAACTACTTTTCTTTACTCTTCCTGCTTTCTGCCTTGAAGTTACAGCATCTATCTCCATTTCAGTGTTAAACTTGTGTTATTTAACAAGAGGTCTTTTACTTGAAAGTAGCTGCTGTTCTGACTGTAGGAGGTTCTCTGAATTTCTGAAATGAGAATTCTCCTTTTTTGTTTTAAGGGAGAGCACGCTCCATGGGGAGAATACGTATGCTTTGGAAAAAGCAGGGCTTGCTTTGGTCCGTGTCCAAAGCTGCAGTGACTTCTCACAGAATCTTAGAGTTGTCTTAGCGATCCCAAACAGGAAGCAGTTGTGCTCAGTTGCGTTCCCTTTGCTTCCATAAGCTTAGCTGCTGTGTTCCTAAGAATAAAGTCTAAATAGAACCACAGTTACCGAGTTAGTAAGGAGGAATCTAATGTTGCATGTCACAAGGCACGGTGTGTTTCTGAAAGGTCGTTTGATATCATAATGATGAGAATGGCTTAAAAGTTTAAGGATAATATTTTCTGGTGATGGGGAAAGGCTGGAGTGCTTAGATTTTGCTGTAAGTCCGGATGCCTGTAATTTAGCCCGGTTAGTCTGTGTGTAGAAATCTGAAAACATTCCTACAAAAGTGGCAACTCTGTGTGCAATAAGGTGAAGTGAGTAAAATAAGAGGAGAAGGAGCACTTACAAATTTCAGTTTGCCATCGTGACCCACCAGCCTTATGCACTTCCACTTTAATATCATCTGATCAGCTTCGGCCACCATTTCCTACCTTCTCCAGGTTATTTTGCCTAAATCTTTCCTAGGCCTCTCCTCTCTCTCCCTCAAAGACATTGCTCCTGTGGCCAGCTACTGGGACTGATCCAGAGACATGTTGGCCCAAGGATATATCTTTGTGCAGACTTATCAAAATGCATCCAGCCCTTTCACAGCTTTTCTTCAGTTCTTTTAACTTTAAATGAACTGATTTAAATTCTGTGTAGCAGTTTGTCCAAGGTGAGCATCCCTTCTAGCAGTATTGTATATCCTTTTGTGTATCTTCAGGATTTGTTGCTGCTCTTGCAGTTGTTTGGGAAAAGTGGTGGTGAATACCTTTCACCTGAGACTGGATGCTGGCTCCGTTCCCGCTGATAGCCGGGTACTGGAATCTCGTTCTTTGGCTCGGGTGCGCTATTTTTGATGTGCTACAATAGCAAGCAAGTCCGGTATGCTATTACTTGATTATTTTTTGTTAATATTTCAATTCTGAATGTTTTGTGCAGTTTCAAGCAGTACACTAACAAAATCTTGTTCTTCCCAGATTTCAAATTTTGCAGTGTTGGATATTGACCTAAAGTTTGATGCTGTCCTGGTCAGTATAGCCACGTGAAATATAATTTTCTGAACTGTCAGTATAACTGGCAGGAAGATCAAAGTTACAAGCAGCTGATCTCAGATGAGGGATTATAGGGGCAGGATAATCGGATAAAGGGCAGTTGAAGAAATTTGACACTTAAAATACTTTTTGAAAATCTGCCTGTCCCCAGGTGTCCTTGATTTCAGCAGTAGAATTTGCAAAGCCTGGACTCATGTAGTTAGTCCGGTTGAGGTATTTTGAGGGAATATATGAGATTCAGAATTTTATTTTAAGTAGAATCATAGAATGTTTAGAGTTGGAAGGGACCTTAAAGATCATCAAGTTCCAACCCCTCTGCCCTGGCCAGAGACACCTCCACTAGAGCAGGTTGCTCAAAGCCCCATCCAGCCTGGCCTTGAACACTTCCAGGGATGGGGCATCCACAACTTCTCTGGGCAACCTGTTCCAGTGCCTCACCACCCTCACAGGGAAGAATTTCTTCCTAATAGCTAATCAAATCTCCCCTCTTCCAATAGGATGTCTAATAACTGATCACATGAATACAGGTGAACGATGTATGTGGAAATGACTGTGTGTGACTCTTGGTTGATACTAGTATTTTCTTATTTTGTTTGTGTGTTCATCTTGTTTGTGTGTCGGGATTACTGTTATGAAACATATGTTCCTCTCTTCCTTTATGGAGAAGGAAAATGTGTTTAGGGGAGACGTTGGGTATAAACGAAGCTACTTCTAGCAAAAACCCCATAAACTTGAGATCAACTAATATATTTGTTAAGGGGATTTGAAGTCAGCAATAAGTTACAAGAGACTTTGTGCTGTCAACCAGCTGAAACTTGATTCATTGATTCCACGCATTGGCTGCTGAAAACAGGAATTGTCTACATGTTTTTTCTTGGGAATTAGGTAGAAACACATAATGATACTGAATTTTTATTTTTGCCTTCAAATGTAACACTGCATTTACATAACAGCCTTTTCTTTTTCATGGCTGTTTTCCACATGAATAAACATAAAATTATAACAGAAAATTTCGTCTACTCAGTGTGTGTGTATCTGCACACACGTGTGTAAAACATGGTGATGGAGGTGGGCTAATCATTAGGGGAGGGAGCTTTAGCTATTTCAATATGATATCAGATGTGGATGGAAACTATATCCTCTGGGGAGGAATTAGTTTCCTTGCAACAACTCTGATCTTTCTGGGATTTGTCAGTTTTTGCTTTAATGCTATTTATAGTGCAGCATATATAAACATTGGCCTGTGTTTAGGTGAAAACACAAAGTTTCATTTGAAGTCTGATTTGTGAAGAGCAGGTTTGTTGCAGCAAGCTTTCTTAAAGGTACCCAAACAGTTTTAGGTTTCTCAGAGAAGTGTTGAAATGATAGATCCTAGCAATCCAGTTCACTAGATATGTGTTTTAGAATATGAAGCTACATCTGTTCTGAAGAAAAGCCAGGAGTTGGTTTGTTGGCTTTTTTTAAAGTTTGGATTTGACTGCTAAGTGTTCATAGAATCATGGAACAGCTTGGGTTGGAAGGGACATTTGAAAGCCATCTAGTCCAACCCCCCTGCCATGAGCAGGGACATCTTCAGCTAGATCAGGATGCTTAGAGCCTTGTTCAACCTGACTTTCAATGTCTCCAGGCATGGGGCATCTACCACTTCCAGTGTTTCATCATCCTCATTGTAAAAAATTTTTCTTCCTTGTCTAGTCTGAATCTAGCATCTTTTAGTTTAAAAGCATTACCCCTTGTCCTATCACAACAGGCCCTGCTAAAAAGTCTGTTCCCATCTTTCCTGTAGGCCCCCTCTAAGGTCTCCCTGGAGCCTTCTCTTCTCCAGGTTGGACAACTCCAACTCTCTCAGCCTGCCCTCGTAGGAGAGGTGCTCCAGCACTCTGGTTTTTGTGGCTTCCTCTGGACCCATTCCAAGAGGTCCATGTCTTTCCTGTACTGTTTTAATCCCATGGTTTTGATCTGTTTTCCTCCTTGTGTGCTACCCAGTAGACCTCCCATGTTCTCCCTCACTCCTATTTGGGATGTTCTTGTGCAGTGTTTCTCCTACTGCTGTGTGGGGAGGAAAGTTATGGGGAGACAGGCCTGGAAGAACCAGGGAGGCAGAAGAGGCATTGAAGGTGGCCAGGGCTGTACTATGTGTTTTGAAGCTTCATGAGGCTGTTCTCCTCTTCCACCACGTTTGCGTTCTCTTGGCTGCACCTCGCAGTGACTTCCCAATAGCAGTGTTCCCTTCCATCCTAATAGCTTGCTCCGTCCTCTCATATTTACAGCTGTCAAGGTTAATGCCAGCTTTTTTTCTGAGTGTAGGACATATCTTCAATTTTAGGTGTGGTATCCAAGGGTATCGGGATAAAAACCGGGTGTTGTATTTTAGACCACGTTTCAAGTAGTTTTATCTTTAAAGATTTGCCCTTAATGGTCTTGTGATCTTTGGGAATGTGCTTCAATTTTAATGCTAGCTTTTCCCTCCCTCTCTCTCTTTATCATATTTTTAGAGTTATTCAAAGGTTATAATTGTGCTTGTTGTGGATTACTGCTAAAATTATGTGTTCCCTGAGAAAAAAATATGCTGTGGGAGTTTTGGGTTTGAGCATTCCTTTAAAGCAGCAAACTTGACAGAACCTCCGTCACGTTTGAGAGTTAAAAATAAATTTCTTAAACAAAAAAATGCCAACAACTAACGCAAAGAGGAAAAACTCACTCTTACCTAATAACTTAGCTTTTGAAAATGAGGCTTTGTAATCAGTACCAAATATCTTATGAGTCATGACAGAATTATGATGATGAGCAGCTCTCTCCTCAAAGAGGATTTCTCGAGAGACAACAGAAAGGAATGAAAACGTATGTATATAAATGCAACATACACAGCAAAATACGAAGGCTTCTCTACTTACCTGTGCGCACACACATATGCTTTGTTACGATCCCTCATTTGGCGGCTCATCACTAAACATTTTGCAGAACAGAAATACTTGGTGAGTTGTTTCCAGTGTCTTAGGTGTAAAAGAATATTCAGCTTATGCAGAGCTGCTTGTCAAGTGACTGCAGCAGCTTTAAATCTTGCTACTACTCCTCTAGAGGCGACAGCCTTCCCAGCTCTGGCACATTGGAGTGTCTGAGTTTCTTAGTAGCAAGAATATGGTGTAGGGTGCACTTTGAACTAAAATCACTGTATGTCAACAAAGCTGAATGGACATAATTTTCCATAGGAGAGGTTGTGACAGGTACCTCGAGTGGTAATTACAGTGCAGCAGCTGTGCCAGTACCCAACATCCACCTATGGCTGGTTTTTCGACAGATGTGAGCTCAGATTTGACTCTCCTCCTGTAGGTAGTAGTACAAGTGCCAGCCGGAATAAAGGCTGGTGCTCGTTTACGAGGGATTGCTGCGTGAAGCTGTTGTACAAACTGCTGGCTGCAGGGGCAATAATACTTACAGGCACCGGGATGTCAAGCAGGGAATTACCCCCTCACGTCATAACTGGATTTTTCTTTTGCTGGTATTTGTGCTTGTCATTGTTGGGACAAAATCTGAACTTCTCATTCCTCAGTCTCTTGAACAAAGATACTCATCTTGAAGAAAATCTGTAGTTCAGCAGAAAACAGACCCACACACATTATGGTTTCCAAACCCCACATTTTATTTGGAGAAATTTTCAATGTATTGATAGCTATGCCTGCGCCAAGCTTATAGGAGCCATTCAACATGGAAATAAGTTAACAATTTTTTCTGTAAACTGCTTTTGTGGTTCACAGAGGTTTTCTCAGAATGCAGCATGACAAATAATAAATGTCATGAGATGGTTTGGGAGCAGGAGTTAGGCTGGCTTGTTTTTAAAAAGGTGCAAACACACGTGTCTAGTTCTTTCATGTAAATTCCCTGGGCTTTGTATATGAGGACTGGCTTCACAGTTTATGAAAGAGAGAGGAGATCTGAGATTGAAAATCCCTAATAGCAGTCAGCATAAGTAAGCTAGTAGGGTTCTAGCTCTAATGCTTCCATGTATTAAACCAGATTTGAATTTACAATGACACCTGTTGATAAATTGTGTTGTCCTTATAGCGTCAGTGCAGAAACTGCCTGAGAGTGACTATTTGAAGTAATAACTGGGCTTCTTGGCTTCTCAGTTCTGGATTTTGCACTGTCCTCCCTGTTGTTAAAGCTGTGAACACAACTGCATGGAGTCTTAAATGCTGTTAGTTCAGATGTGCTCCTGTTTTCAAGCCAAGTAATGCACAACCTCTCTGCTCTTCTTCAATTGATGATCCAGCTGGGACTTGACTTTAAAATAGAACTGTGCTTTGATAGCCCTTTTCTTCTGCCTCAGTGCCACAGCAGTCACAAGGAGATGGTATTTGGCTAATAACGACTATAAATGCAATTTAGTTTGGTTTTTGATTTTTGGAATTGGATTCAAGTCTGTATGCGCATGCAACATCAATAAAAATTTTAAGATAAATGAAGGAATTATTCACCTTTTAAAATAAAGGCTAAAATTTAGAGTATGTTTAAACTACGTAAGTGCTCATACACACAAAAAGTACACAATACTGCTGCTTAATAAAGTGTAATACATTATCACTGAAAAAGAACTAACATTTTTTGGGGAATAGTAAATGAAGTATAAAAGGAGAAGCATCATTGTAACCGTATTTTTACATAACCAATTTTAAACTGGTCTAATTTATTTTACTTGAAAATCGCTAGTCCAGAAGAGTGAGAAATCAGGCATTACTAGCTGGGGAAAAAGTTAATTTTACAAAGGGAACTCATCTTTGAGGTAAATGCTAATGTGGTGTTCCTCATCGTAAAACACGTTCCTCGTAGTAAAACAGGAGCAAAAGTATGAACAAATAGGTCTTGTTCTCTTTGCCTTCTATAACTTTCAAGATCTCGAGTAAGCACAGATAAATATTCCTCTCCCCCCCGCAGATTGTTCCAAAGAATAAAACTAGAAATGTATGGTTAGGTAACTTGAGCCGTCTTAAAATATTTTACTTGTACATTGTCTCAGCATTATGGGTAACCCTTACAGAAAACCTCTGCAGAGATTCTGGGATTTGGATTGCAACCTCAGGTTGCCGATAATTTGATTCTCGGTTTAAATAATACAAAAAAGAGTTCTGTTTTTGTCACGTTACTGAAAAGTTATTTCTCTGAACAGTGAGTGTAGCTGAAAAAAAAGTAAATTAAAAAAAATAATCTTGCAACAGATGGGGATCAGTTTGGGCTGTGGAGCTACCTCAGGTTAGACCTCACCGCCAGTTTGCAGCCGTTGTTGGTAGTTGCTTGTGATTTTTGTGCCTAACAGACAAGTAGTATCCTGTAACGACATTAAAATTTTCTTAGGCTCTTTTAATGCCATTTTGCGGTGAGAGTATTTACACTCTTACCCGGTACGGTAACTGTTCTGGTTTGTGGCATAACTGGCATTTGGTATGTGTTACATTTTTAATACAGTTATATATTGCTGGGAGCGTATATAGCTCTGCATTTATCTTGAGTATGTTTCATTTATTACAAGGCCTAATGTAGATAAAGCTTTTTAGTTCACAACTCTGTGGGTTTTCTAATTTTTTCAGAGTTGCTGCTCAGATACATTTTACTTTAGGATCGAGTATAATTGTTGTTTCATAGGGAAAAGAAAGAACTTTAAAAATGCACATTGGGTTTTCCGTATCTGTCTTGGGCACCTAAATAATACATATAAAGGGATTCCATAAAGTTTTGTGGTGTAGAATTGTTGATTCGGTTTATAGCTGTTCATATAGTGGTAGCCAGGAGGCAGGGACTTGCTTTGAACCTCCAGCGAACGTGGAGGAGCAGGTTGAGCATGGGGCTGTTGAGTTCCCGTCTTCTGTCTTGGCTGCTGAAGCCCTGTCAGATGAGCTGTGTGGTGGCCACAGCTGGTTCACAACAGGGAAGTCACAAAAATTTTCTTAAAGGTTGTACTATTGCGGAGGATCATGCCCTAGTTGTGCCAAAGGGGACTAGCCACATACAATGGACCAGCACTAGCCATTTTGCTGATGGAGACTGCTTTCTCTGGAGCCCCTGCGTGAGTTTACAGGAGGGTTTGAGGCAAAAAGAAACATTGCAGATAAATGTAAATAAAGGATCTTACATAACAGAATTGACTCTTATTACATGGGAAGACTTTATAGGCTGTTGTGCAGATGATGGCACTAAATTAGGCTCTTTGGAAATCAGTTGCACAGTTTGAATTCCGAGAACAGGTTTGTCTTTGATTCCCACATGATTTGTTGTACATGCTGTCAACCCCTTCATTCCAAATGAGTACAGCTTCTGTGAAAGTTCATGAATTATTTCTTTGTTTGAACAAGTTTGTGTCCTTTTGTTTTGGTCTTGAGAGTGTGTATCTTGATGTTTTCATGGTTTGTTTGTTTTCTGAAACAACTTTATTCCATGATGTTAAGATCTCCAAGCACTTACTGTAACTTTTTCAAAAGGTCCTGAAAAGGTTGGATTATAGTTCGTATCTTCTAGACAGAAACTTTATTTTTTTTTTTTCTCTTACAGAACATGAATAAGTTTTTGATAAATCCTTTTTTGTTCAACAGAATCTGTCTATGACCTTCTCCCAAAGGAGCTGCAGTTACCACCTTCCAGAGAAACATCTGTAGCATCCATGAGCCAAACAAGTGGTGGCGAGGCAGGTTCGCCGCCTCCAGCTGTAGTTGCTGCTGGTAAGCATTCTCATTTATTCAGTTGCTTTGTTGAGGTCTGTAACGTTCTGGCCAACATGAACAGTGCTGGCAAAGTTTTGATTGTAAAAAAAGAGCTTGTGGAGAAGCAACAGAGTTCATTCTAGGAGAAATTAGGGTAATACAAGTTAAACTGGGTGATCTAAATTGTCAGGTATTTTATTAATGCTTGCTGTATTTCATATATATCTTCATAAAAAAGAAGTTATTTGTTTTGCTGTCCTGTTATTACCCAGCACAGGCCTGTTAACTCCTAGAATGCACTCTGCCTTCTGGGGTAGTAAATACCCATTTGGAACTAAGGCACAGTGCTGACTGACTGTAAAACAGCAAATTGTAGCCAGAATAAAAAAGGGAATGGGAGATTGTATTTTGGGCCATGAAGCTTTTACCAAACTGTAAACACAAAGAGAAGTCCTATTTTCTTTGAGAGGCCTGAGGAAGCTTAGTATTTGAACTCCATTCACACGTAGCTCTCTATTGTAATGTATTACAAAATTCTCAGATGCGTGAGAATATAATATATGTCAGGATGGCACTTTTATAAACTGATAAATTTAAATTAGTTATTTTTCTAATTGACAGCATACAAAAATGAATCATGACCTTTTTATCTTCATCTTTTATCTTACTCCTAGTCATGTTTTAGACTCTGTCACTGATCTTCATTGAACATAAAAGAGAGAGGATTTAAGGGGAAAGTTCTGATCTGTGAGGTTAGCCTTAGTGCCGGTTTGCATCTGGAACTCTTTTCAGTAACTTGTATATATTGGTAAACATCTGACCAATGAGGAAAAAAGGGAAAATGATCATGCTCATGATTGATGCATCTTTCTTCGTTAGATAAGTGGGGTTTTTTTGCATAATTTAATCCCCATATTTCTTACAAGGTCATGATCCACTTTCCTAATTGGCCTTAAATTGTTGCTTGAGAAAAATCTATCTATTTAAGGTGAGGTTTCAGGTAGCTGCATTATTCTTTTTTTCTCTCTATGAGTTCATATGCATTAAATGTTTGTGTGAGAATGTTTCCCAGATTTGCATGGTACAGGAATCCTGATCAGAAACTGAAGTGATTGTAGACTTGTCAGAGAAACTTTACAGCACTGCTCACCATTCATGTTTTGCCAGACCTCTTCTGAGACAACCTGTGGATTTAACTGTGCACAGTGGAGCTTCAGTCATCGAAAGAATTTGATGTTTTTATTTATTATATTGAAAGGATTTGATATTTTTGTATCACTTATTAAAAAAATAATTTGGACATATATTTCTAAAATCAAGATACTTAATGATGGGTTTGGTTCCAGGATATAGCAGCAACCAAATCCTGCAGAAACATGTACCTTAAAAAAAGTGAACGAAGAAATCCCATAAACCCTGTTACACTCTAAATCCACAGATAGAAATGAACTGCTAATTAATTCTGTATCTAACAGAAAAGACTTAAAAACTTGAATGGAACTAAATGTCTGTTACCTCCAGGTATTTAGTGTCTGCTAACAGCCAGTCCAGTTCCTTTTAAAAAAACTAAGAATCTGTTAGTGTTTTGGGTTAAACTGCAGCACAATTTTCTTGAAAGAAGAACTTCAAAAAATAGTGTTGTGATTTTTTTGTTAACACTGAAAGGAGACCTATGCATTCAATTAAGAACACTTTTCGGTGTCAGAGGTAGTGTAGTTTCACAAAGACTTTAAGCTGATACCAAAAGCTGCTGAAAGAAGAGCTTGTCGAGTGCTTTGAATCAAGGACCTGCTCCAGGTTGGAGTTGTCCTGGATGGGTTCACTGCACAAATGCTTTTGGTGGTACCAGGAAAGGAGGAATGCAGGGAAGAAGGAACAGTTGGAAAAGGTGGACCTAGTTTCTCTCAGTGGCTGTCAGTTTGTGCTGGTTTAAATTGTTTACTGAGCTGTGGCTTCAGAGACCTTCCATCAGTGTTGGGATGAGACAGTTAAGTTTCTGGGTGCTGTTACAATCAGGATCAGAAGTATTAAGCACAAGCAACTACAGTTTTCCAAGTTAAAAATTTTCTTAAAAAAACACCTAACCATCAAACCAAAAAAACCCCAGCAGGCCAAAGACTTAGGTTTGTTTTCATTGCTTATGTCACTTTCCACTACAGTGAAGGCAAGAACAATTGAACCTTGGTCTTTTATAAACATAGAATTGTGATGACCAGGCCAGTTGAACAGCGAGTTGAGCTGTGTACACATGTAAGGAGAGGTCAGCCCTGTCCCAAAGCAATGTTGCTGGTGCTGTTACAGGGAAGTGGATGCCTGACCCTGTAGGTGTCAGGGAAGGCTTAACCTCAGCATTTTGGCCAATGAATGATATCAGATAGATAGTTCTAATGTATCATCTTTTTTTTTTTTGGTGGTTTTTTGTTTTTTTTTCTCCTGTCTTCTACCACATCCTATAAAGAAAATACATGCACCTTAGATCAATGTTTACCTCCAAAACAGGTCTGTAGGCTGTGTTCCAAAATGATCAAGACAGCAGAAAACCGAAAAGAACAGTCCCTGCTCCTCCCTCTGGTGTTGGGAGGTATGAGATATATATCCCTATATCTCAAAAAAATATAAAAGATATATTATAACCCAGGGGTGGACAGATAGCTGGTAAATCTGAGGCGAGACTTTTTGCTCTTTAAAACTGGAGACAAATTCTTAGGAACAGAGGAAAGGACATCAGTGTCTACAAAAGTTGTAGGTGGGAGGTATGAGGAGAGGTGAATTTACTATTTGCAGTGGACGTCAGTGAATTGTTTAATAGTTATAGTCCCCCCTCCCACAAATTCCTACTGTGTAGTAGCTGATTAGGATTCTTCCTCCAAGCCATCTTGAACTTGGCACTTCTGAACTGATGGTGGTACCCGCAGCACACAGCTGCCTTGGAGCAGGAGTGTTCTCAGTTGACTTCCAGAATCCCAGGAGCGCTTTTGCTTTTTCATTGAGGTTAGTTGTGTGTTTCTTCTCCACCCAAATCTCTTCACTTTCTCAAGAGAAAGTGTTTCGGCTGCATTCTTGCCTAGCTGTACCATGTTTCTAGATAAAAGGGTGTATCATGTTTTAGTATGTTCTGTAATTCTTTTAGAACTGCTATAGTGTCTTTGCAAAATTGCTACCATGTTTTCAACGCTGTCATCTAGCAGCTTGTAGTAAGGAGAAGTCTGGCTGGGCTGGGCACTGATTTCTTAGCAGGAAAATAAGAGGAAAATCAGCCTGGGCTTTGTGCATGTCTACATGCTTATACAGGAAAACATAAATATATATTTTACACATATATTTTACAAGACCAAGATTTACCATTCATTTGCATAAATCAAGTCTTTAATAGCAGATTACAGGCATGTTTTCAAGCAGCTGACACTGTACAGGTGATAGGGTGAAGGGGAAAGATGACTTTGGCAACCTAGTGTTTCTGTAGCTGAAATCTTTCCCCCATTTTGGTAAGTCTCTCTCTCTTAAATGCTTTTAGGTCAGCTCTTGCCCCAAAAAGTGAGGTCTTGGAGCAAGCAAGGATAGGGAAATGTTAGTTCAGTCTCTGTGGCATTGTAGGTAGTGTCATTTGCTCTTGTTTTTAAAAGGAAGGGCTACTTTGAAATGACATCAGCAACACTGTATGTAGAAGTCAATTGCAGCTATGATTGCTCTTGATAACGAGAGGATTACATTACAGGGAATGATCTGCAGTGGTGAGAGCTTTTCACTACTGCTGTAATAGTTAACACAGTTCGTTCTCTGCTTCCAAAACACAGACTAAGGTAGTATCTGGCTGAAATTCAACTTACTTGAGGCATTTCTGTTAATCATTTTGCTGTGGGGTTTTGTTCCACATAAAACACATTATAGGTGAGAAATAGATTTTGCTGCAGTTAACTTCTCTGGGTTTTTTTTGGAGGAGCAGGATGGGCTGTTTCTAGCAGCGATGACCTTGCAGGGGCAGACTTCTAGTTCTACCATTTGGAAATTTGTTTTGTGATTTACAGAACAGTTTTAAGAGTATTAATATGGAATGTTGCTGATTGGATTTTCATTGATTTGTTAATAAATGTATATCTCATATTCATAAATCCAGACAAAAGAGGTATTACCCACTCTCTGAATATCAAAGAGGCAAGTATAATTTCATAGAACTCCAGGATTTTGAGCTGTGATGTTCACAACCTAAGCTGCTCTCTCAAGCTTCTAATTCTGTTATTCTTCTGGAAAGCAGAAGGGAGGAAAGGGATCTGGTTTTACCACTAGAAACTGTTCCCTGTGCTTGCTATTTGAATTACAAGTCTCTTTGTTCAGGGGACAGGAAAAGGAGGATTTTGCCTGGTGCGGTACCATAAACACATTAAATATGAATCATCTTCTAGACTCTTGAAATGCATGAGGGTGTCATGCTGAGAAATGTCATTGTAAGCTGTGCCTGAAGATTTCTTATATGAAATAAGTGTGTCTGAAGCTTTAATAATGCCTTCTACACAATATTTTTAAGCTGCAGTTGCAAGGAGAAATGCTTGATTCTTTTCAGTTGGTTCTTAAAGGTTTAACAATTTTTTCATGTTGATCATGACACATTGAACAAGTGCTTCAAATATTTAAAATTCACACTGCTAATTTTAGTCCTTTCTCAAAGGTGTTGTCCTAGTTGGTAGGTCAACACCTTGTTCTTGTCTTTTGGGGATGGTGCAGCAGTGTTTTAAACCAGGTACTTCAAGGAAGTGTTGCATTTTCATCTTTTATCTGCAGTAACAGGAATACTCAGACCTTCTGAACCCCTAGTGAAGAAAAGTGTTACAAAAACTTGCTTCTCTGTTTGTCATCCATTCGTTCTTTCTGTAGCAGATCTTGGAATGAGCCTCTTCAGCTTGTTGCTGATGTCTTCAGCTGCTCTCCATTTGCCACGGAGGCAAATATATATATCTTTCCATATTTTTTGTATTGCTCCCCGGGACAGTATTTCCTGCATCGTTTCCATTCTGACAGTTTCCAATTCTTATCTCAAATTGAATTTTCCACAGAGTGGAGTTCTTGCTGTAACAAAAGGGGAACAGATTTTATGCAACTGAAATGTATTTACTGAACTCTCTGTATTCTTCATATTTGGATACAATTAGTCTGTGATGTGTTGAATTATTCTGCTTCCCAAACATCTAAGTTTGTATCCTGGGAAAATATTTGGTAAATTATAAAAGTTTTACCTTTTTGTGGTCATGCCCATTTTGTGCTCCTTTTTACTTAAAGGGACAAACTACTTGTCCAAACAGGAGTAATTGGTTTTTTGATCAGAGTTGTCATTGAAATAATTGCTATAAGCAGTTTTGGTCAATTTAGTTATGAAAACAAGGATTTGCTTCCCAATTGCTACTGTAGAGAAATGGATAAAAATATCTGAATCAACTGTGGGGTAGAGATCAGGTGCTAAGGAGTACGGGTCATGTTACCACTGCCAAGATAAGGCTTTTTCATCATTCTCAAGCTAAAGATTCTAATAAAGCTTCCAAATAGAGATGGGGGTGTGTGTGTTTATTATTTTTTGGTTTGTTTTTTCTAAGTAGATAGTCAGGCTTCTTGATTTTTATTTTTAGTGAAAATATTTTTCAATTTATCATCTTTCCTGGTGTCATTAGTCAGTTTTTCCTGTTGATGCAGAAATAATTACCAGAAATTTCAAAGGGGATATCAATGCTTCTACTAATTCTGTTATCCTGGGCCTATAAGTGTGTGTTGTAAACAAATTATCAGAAAAAAAAAAAAGATTATTCTTTGTAGTTGACCTCCAATGCCTGTAAAAACTTCCATTTCTTTGTAGGCTTTTCCCTTCCCCTTCCCACCGCCCTCCCAGTTGGAAATGCCTTCCTGTAATTTCCGAGGAGGATGTCTTCCAGGGATTTCTGTCTGCAGTGTGCTTGCTTCAGTCATGGGTCAAATACTTCTTTCTTGCAGAGTTAATTTAAAGCAGATCCTAATGCTCTTTAAAAATGCATCTTCCTGGTGCTGTGTATTAGAGCAGTGCTCTGGCTTGTGAGCACTAACGTAGATATGAGCAAGTTTAAATATTACTCCTGGCAGTAGTGTGTGCCCAAAGGAGCTATGGTGGAGCTAATTGTGTTAGTCTGGGAGAGGCTGGACCATGATTAGGTACAGTCAGGGGCAGTGGAGAGCTTCCTTCATCTTTCTGAACTGTCTTCTGATAAGAAGTCATCACTGGGAAATGCAAAATAAAAAAGAATTCTCTTACTGTTTCCATTTCATGGGAACTTTTTAGACAACGTGCTCTCTGCAAATCCATTGTGGTTGTATGGGATTGTGTGTGCGTTGAGTGCATACTTGCTCCTCTGCATGGAGCAGAGCTTCCTTATAATTACCTATAGAGGATTACATAGATGTACTCTAGATCATCTCTTTTTTCTAAATTAAGTTAGTCTTCAGTCTTCCTGAGTCTCATATTGTCAGTAAACCCAGTTTTACAGAACTGCTCAATCAAACACAAGCTCTTCTATCATTTTTATGGTAAATTCTTGCATTAAGCGGCTCCTATTCTTACATCACAAAGGCTTGAGAATTACTTTGTGACAAGAGAATTCCCTGTTCCTTAATGAATAATGAAAAACCAAGTCAGGATAAAAACAGAGCAATCTTGTCGAACTATTATATTTGGGCACCTCTTTACAGTAGCAACAACGAAGACTTCATGAAGCCCAAGAGGAATTCCCGATTTCCCAGGGAAAAAAAAACCAACACAACCCTAAAGAACTATCTAAAGAACAAGAGAGTCTGTTTCTTAAATTGAAGTGTTCTTTGTCAGATCCATCAGTCCTGACATCACTCTACAGTCAATCTTTTAGGGTAACAGGCTGTGGAGGGAACTGAGGAGATGTCAAATAGAGCTTGAAGAGAGCAGCTGAAGGTCCTGGAGTTCTGACTTGCTTGTAAGCAGCTGGTTGTTGCTCCGAGTGGGGAAGGATCTAAGATACATGGAATTGGTGTGTGTGAGCCACTAACAAAAATTCTACTTGGATACCTAAACTGGAGTGTTAATTTAATAACGGATGTAACTTATAACAAAACCAGATTGATTGATGTATTCACCCAAAGTATAATGCACTGCTTGGTGTTCAGCATGTGAATGTAAGGGGAATTTACACTGTTGGGCTTAATGTAAATTAAATTAACCTACCTATCTTGAATCTGAGTGTTTTTAATAACTGGTGAATTGGATTGCTTTATTATATTTGCTGGGATGCTAGTTTTTTTCTCTATTAATACACTTAACTTGCATTCTAGCTTCGCCATTCAGAGACAGGCATCGAGTGGTGGGTTGTGTGACAGTGTCTGTCAATAGTGAAGACAAATAGTGCCAGAGACACTTAACCCATCCAATCTCACCCAGGGTATAGGTCGGTCTTGTTTTCAGACTTCTTCATAAGTCTCTTTTCTTTCTTTCTTTTTTTTTTTTTGTTTTATTTCTAAATAGTGGATTGATACTGATTTGAAACTAAACTTTTTGGAAAAGTTTTTGACATTACCTCAGTAATACAAGAAGATGAAAAGTAGAAACCCAAGTTTGGCATGTGAGGTGTTGAAAGCAGGTTTGCAGCCACTTTGTAAGTTCTGGTTTTTACCTTTAAAACCTTTGGTAACACAAGGGTTGATGGTGGAAATTTTGCACATAGTATCCTTTTGGTTTTGTTCTGAAACTGTTCTTCTGTGTCCAGTGGTTCAAATAAAACAATTAACATACAAAAGTCTTATCAAGAACATGACGTTACATAAATTAACAAATTTAATAAATAGGTATACTTCATATATTAAGCTTATTACACCACATAAGTGTCACCCTGTGTGGTGAGTTTTCATTTTTGACTTAATTGTTTTCTGAACATAGCATAAGGGACTGTATGGGATGCAGGCTGGGTTCTGAGAAAAAAACAAGTTCTCTAATGGCTTTTTGTTAGTCCTGGCTGTTCATGCACAGGTGGCTGGAAAAACTTGTAAAATCAAAAATATCTTCAATTTATTTGCATTTTGCAATCTTAAACTTTCCAGTCTGGGAAATTACTTGCTTTGCACTCCAGCTGCAATAAAAAAAAGTCATCAGGACAGTATTTGTTTCTTTTTGAGAACTTGGTAATCCTTGCTGTATTTAACAATCTCTTTGGAAAGAATGAACAAGGATTTCAGGATTGGCTCCACGTAAGTGTTATCTAAAGACAAGACTCCCTCAATACGAGGAAGTGATTTTTAAAATCTCTTTCTTTCTCCTGCCTTTCAGGCCATTTTTTCTTTTTTTTTTAGAGGCTGAATGCCTTATTTGACGTCACAAGATAATAGGATGTAGAAATACATGTCATTGCCTTAGTTGCTAACTCAGGAGGTAATACATTTTCTTTGTATGATGCTTTATGTTATTGAACAGAAAAAGACTGCACTGATTTGCTCATGGGGATGCTCTTTGCTATGTGTTCCCTTAGTTTCTGATACTATATTAGCCTGTGATTTTTAGCAGCATGCATTTGTGCCACATGCGTGTTGCATCCCTTCTTCCACTGCCTGCTTTTTGGCTGCTCTTTGTTTTCAGAAAGAACTGGAATTACTCAGTCTCTTGGTTGTGAATGTAATTCTGTTCGCTGCCTGAAAGCGAAGTAAATGTTTGGGAGCAGCAGGCCCCTTTCAGACTTTCTGGGAAGCAAATGTACAAATGACGGGTATTGTGAACAACTGGAATTTCTTTGAAATCTAGTCTTCCTAGGAGTAGTGCGGAGTAATTGGTTATCTTTATTTGCATTCTCAACTCCAGCACTAACCACTTAGTTTTTAGTTCTTGGTTATTTTCTATCTTCCATGTACATGTTACAGAATTGCTTGTTATTGGTGTGTAAATTATTATGTCCAGAATGGAACCAGGGCTTCCTTACGCTGACCTGTTAGATACCATTCTGCCTCTTTTAGAGGAGAAAAAACCCATGTAGGACAGGCAACAAATTCTGAATGACTTATTTCAACTACCTAACACGTTATAGTGATGGCAATGAATAGATTCAGGAGGTTTAGTTTCAACAGTGATCAGAGTTGCTCTAATGTGGAAGTAGCTTTCTTTTCTCTCTCTTTTTTTTTTTTTTTTTTATTTTTATTAAGAAAAAGGGGAAGAAACCCATCCACCTTGTAATGCTGGTGCACGTTTCATTTATAATACTGTGGCTGCATACTTGCCATAACATGCACTTGGCTTCTATCCAGTTTTGTTGCTCTGAAAGCAATTTTTATTTTGAGGCTGTGTTAAAATATATTCAGTCCTATATTTCTCAATGTACTTATTCTTTTAAATTATATATTTGTTATTGCAAGCACTGTTAAAATGAACATGAAAGAGCCACCTGTAACAATTCTTATTAATATGTGTCTAAAGAAAGTAAATTCAAATAAAAGAAATGCTTAAACTGGGAAAGGTGTGTGTATATTTCCAACCTTAACTTGATAGACCAGTGACCAGGTACAACCACTCACACTGAATGTCCACTGGTTATATTTTGTTTATTATCTGCATGTTGGGGAAAACTTCATTCCTCAGAACCAGGAAATGCAAAATGCTCTCACCTTCTAAAGCAATACCAGTCAAGTTTGAATCACCGAAACATTTAGAATAAAGTTTCCAAAATGCAACATATTCAACCAAGAGCTCTCCTGTGGGTATCAGATACACATGTGTTGTCACTGGCTTTAGAATAAATAGATAAAACAAAATGGAAGCCATGTAAAACATATAGTGGTTTATTCATTATAGGAACTTTGTGAATTCTTATTTGTTTGACCCTGTTTATCTGTCTGTTAGTTCGGAGGAAGATGAGTTAGCTAAAGGCCTGCAGACTCTAAGAAACCATAAATTTTACGATGTTTATTAGTATTTGTGTAACTTAAAATGTTACTAAAGCAATTACTAATTTATCCCCTAAAATAGATTTAAAACTTGTGTATCTGATTGTTCTAATATAGCCAGTTTATTTAACTGGCTGTAATGTTTGTTATACTTTCTTACATATCTTTAATTATTATAATAAAGATAACAGTGGCCTGTACATGCTTTAAAACACTTGCATGTTTATGGATGGTAATGGCATTCAGTTGAGAATATATAAGGCTAAGGAGAGAGGTGTCTCTGATAAACGGAGAGAGTAACCAGTTTATAATGAACAGTATTTATTTCCTTTTTAAATATATAAAGCAAAAACATATACACATATTCAAACACATACATGCTTTTTAACTTACAGGAAAAAAATCTGGAGGATAAATTGTTTTGGATAGCAATAATGATAGCAACTTAAATATTGCAAAATGCTGCACCCAAAAGTAATGATACCACTGCCAGCTTGTTTAGCTTTATACTGAAAAGTATTTTGTTTAGTGATGTATTTATATTTTTTTTTCCTAGGAAAGTGAAGGGAAAGTACAATTGTTGCATTTCTGGACAGGGTACGCATTGAACCATTTGATACGCAGGGTATGATCAGTGTTTGGCATCCCTGTTCCAATGCAGACCTGGGTATGGATTGTCACTTTAAGCTTTTCTTATAGGTCTTTTAAAAGACTTTTCTCTAAAACACACAGTATTTGCTGCAAAAAGATAAGTCTTTGATATTAAACTATTGGAGGAAAAGTCATTTCTAGAGCCCTGCTACCTGGTTCAATGTACATAATTATTTGTCGAAGTCTTTGTCACGGACAGGCAAACACGAGACGTGCATACACTGTGTAGTACTGTGCGTGGTACTCAGTTTCCTCGGTTAAAAGAAGAATTGATTTTAAATGGGAGAAATATTGCTGTTCAGTAATCCAATTCTGCAGCATTACTGCTGTGTGCTCCACGTATCCTGTTTGCAAACACTTGCATGCAGCATATATGCTGTATGCATGCTGCATATTTCTATTTCTTTCTGTTTGAGTGTATAAATGGCGAATGGAAACTAATTCTGTTTTATAAAAACAAAGTAAACAACCCAAATAGCAACGATCTTTCTCAACTCAAAGTGGCTGCAAATCAGCTCTTAAATATTGTCACTGAAATTAATATCTAGATTTAATAGTTCTTGCCAATCCTATAAATGTTTTTGAAAAAAGCATTGCATTAATGCATGATATAGAAAGGATAAATTTGCCTTTAAATTGGAATGCAATTCAAAGTGACTGAATTCTCCAATTTCAGCCACTATATTTGCCAAAGAACAAACTGGAAAATGGAACTGGTATCATTCATCTGCTCCTGGTTCACTGGGAGGTTCAGGGAAGGGACTTCCTATGAAGGTAAAAGCAGAGTAGTTTATCGATAAACTGTAATGACCACTAAATTTTACAATCTGAAGTAGCGTAGCCTTACTTTTAAATTCATTTAGCACAGAAAAGCTGTAAGAAAAAATAACAGTTTAAAAATTCTTTATCATCAGTCATTGATACACCCTGGTAATCACAAGGAGGCTGATTTATAGGAAGGTTTGCTAAGTTTTGCTGTTAGTTAAATACATATATCATGGCTGAACATACTTTATTCTGTTACTTTTAAATAGCTTAAACTACATAAAATAGTTCAACTACCTCTAAACCTTTCAGACTTGAGAGGTTAATATAATATACTGGATTTTCAAAAGAATCCCAAACAACAATAAGGAAAGCATCATGTGCCTTTTAACATTAGGTATTACCTCTACGACAGCAGTAACTAGCTGAACAAACTTATTGTGTAATTATATATACATATAATCTACAATTTGTTTCCAAAATTAGATTATTTCTGTGGCTCTGGTTTATTGTGTAAGGTGTGGTCAGCAGTGCAGAAATACAGAAGATAGCATCTCTCCCCTAGGAAGTTTAAATCTGAATGTAAAATTCAGTTAGTTTATTCCTCAGTGAGCTACAGCTGACTTAAATAAAGATCTCTGTTTGTCCGTACTGCTTCCTCTCAAATGTTTTAGCCTACATTTTCACCTGGTTTGTCCATTAAAATTCTTCAGTTGGAATGATTATATTGTTCTCCAGAAATCTTCAGGGTCTTGTTTTAATCATTTAGTTGTCCTTTCGTGTTTCTAAAACATTGATCTGTGTGACCTCTGGAGAAGTCAGGGTCATGTTTAAAATATCCTGCTTAATATGAATTTTTCAGAGGTCTGTCCCAAGCTGTCTCTGTATGTATAAGGGACTCAGCTAAGAAAGTCTGAGAGAAATCGGTCTCAGTGACTGAATTACAGAAATTTCGTGTCTTCTTGTATCAGCACGTCACCAATGCAGATATTTCATCCCTGTTTTGAACCTTCAGAATAAACAGCTATGTCATAGTGACTGATACCAGTTCCATTTTTCCTACCAACTCAGTTGATTTTATATTTTATTTCTCATTTATGATGGAATAATCAGCAGCTCTTTTTCTCATTTATTTTCTCATATTTTTATTCCAGGATTTGCCTCTGAAGCAGGGAGTGTCTGCATTAAAAATGACCTGTAGTTCTCTGCTTCATAGGTTAGAAACTTATTTTAATATTTTGTGGCTAAGCACAGTCCCGTCTTTTTCAAAAATAAAAATTTCCAACAATAAATGGTTTAATTGGCATTGAATGTGGATTATAAGCATTTTGCATTGGGGCTTCCATTATTTTAGATGAAATGGCTTCTACACAAATAATTAGTCCAGCTGAGGCAATGAAAGTTCTGTTTACTTGCAGCCATTTTTATGAATTAACATTAAGTTTTTAAAAAGTTGATCACAGTGGATCACACTGAGTCTTATTTGGGCATTTCCAAAGTGCTGTATTGGTTAGGCTGTATTGCTTTAAGCATTTACATTCTAAAACGTACCAAATTCCAAATATTTGTGGGGGAAAGAAATCAGTTCATAAATCACTTTATTTCAATGGGACTGCTATAGCCAGCACACACAGAACCATGTATCTTGTATTTACTTCTGAATTATACACCGCAGATGCTTCTTCAGCTCCTTCCTCTTCCTCCATGGGCGGTGCTTGCAGCTCCTTTACCACCTCTTCCAGTCCTACCATTTACTCTACCTCAGTCACCGACAGCAAGGCTATGCAAGTGGAGAGCTGCTCCTCAGCCGTGGGGGTAAGTAACAGAGGGGTAAGTGACAAGCAGTTAACCAGTAACACAGTCCAGCAGCAGCAGTCAACGCCGAAGAGACACACAGTCCTGTACATCTCGCCACCACCCGAGGACTTGCTGGACAACAGTCGGATGTCCTGCCAGGATGAGGGCTGTGGATTGGAGTCAGAACAGAGCTGCAGTATGTGGATGGAGGATTCACCCTCCAACTTCAGTAACATGAGTACCAGTTCCTACAATGATAACACTGAGGTGCCACGTAAATCACGCAAACGAAATCCAAAGCAGAGGCCAGGGATCAAACGTCGAGATTGTGAAGAGTCCAACATGGATATATTTGATGCCGACAGTGCCAAAGCTCCTCACTATGTCCTTTCTCAGCTCAGCACGGACAGCAAAGGCAACTCAAAAGCAGGAAATGGGTTGGTATCTGTTTTGTTTGTTTGCTTTTTTTTTAATAAAAAGTTCTCTCACCATATGTAAAACCAAACTAATAAAACTCCCCCCATGAGTCAAGTGTTCTGCTCAGGTTCTCACATAAATCCCTTCTCTTCTCTGCTGTTCCCCTTTGCCTCCCAGCACATGATAAGTTCTCATTAGACTTGTTAATCTTTGTTTAGAAGATAAAGCTAAACTTTCCTGCAACAATTGGACACAGCACTGATTAGCTAATCTGTATTCTTGTTTAAGTGAAGCTCCTAAAAGCTTGCACAATTCCATTTATAAAATGGCAGTGAAACGTTTTATTTAAAAAGAAAGGCAGAAGTGGACTGGACGCACCCTAAATCTTAATGTTTTTTGCAGGATTTTATGTGAGGATTTCAGTCTGTGCACTTTACCTGCTTCTGTTTGTGTCTCTCTCTATTTATTAAACAGAGAGAGTGATGGGACTAGAAGTGAATTGCTTGTTAGGATTCCTCATGATCTAAATTAACACATGCTTTACTTTTTTATAAAAAATGTTAAGATGATACGGTGAACCAGAACTTGTTTTTTCTTGTGAATTCACTTCTGTATTTGATTTTTTTCAGAAATAAATCTCTAATCCTGTTTCTCTCTGTGCTTCTGGGTTGTGTGCATGCGTGTGTCTGTACGTGGGCACGCCTGGGTGGTGGTCTCTCATCTCTCCCACTTCACACTCTTCACTAAATGCATTTCAGTAGTTGCTTAAAGAGGAGAAAGTCCATCAGTTTACAATATTGTGTTGATACATTTTTAAAATTTTATTTTAATTTTTAACTTTTAACTTCTTTAGTATTTTTAAGATGGATGGTCAAGTGGATAGATCTGGCTTTTTAATTTTGGGTTGTTTTTATTATTTTGGGGGGGTGTATTTTTTTTCTGTTCTTTTATGTACGTGCTCACAGTACATTCTAATGTTCATCACAGTAATGGTGAATATTAAAAATTTGACTGATGGGAAAGATTATGAACTTCTCATATTCCAAAGGGAAAGAGCCTGGAGTCTGTATTCCCAGGGTCATTGCAGTTCCATACTTAAAATTTCACTGTGAGAAAGTGATTCTGAGAAACTCTCCAGAGTGTGCTGCCCTGGGTACCCTATGGGGAACAGCCGAGCTGGTTGGTACTGGGAGCGTTGGCTCTGCCACCCGCTCCTGTCTTCTGGTGTCTCCTTACAACAGCCACTCGAAGCTTGACTGCAGTTGTCCGGCATCGCTCCTTTTCACCAGCTGAAACTGAGAATAAAGTAAAATGTTAGTATGTGGTAGACCCCAAGAAGCAAATTAGGGTATGTAAAGCAGCTGCTTGGAAGTAGGAAACTGCCTCGCCCAAGCACAGAGGAGGTCAGACGCTCCCTTACAAAGGGAAGAAACTTTAGCGAAAGGCAAGAACTGTGTGACTGTCAATGTGCTCTCTGAACAGTGAAGGGGAGATTTAGTAAACTCTGGAAGAATATGTATGATCTCGACCTAAAACATCACAAGACATTCCCTAACACGTTCAGGGCTAACCAGTGAACATACTGTCAGCAGCATGTGAACGACATGGGTACTGTTCTCTGAACGTCCAGGGATAGATAAGTATATTATTTTTTCTAATGTGTCGTATACCAACTAGATTGAACTGTTACTCTTATGTAACAGAACTGTCCTTTTAAATAAAAGCTCTGGGATAAGAAATGGCCAAGATATTAGAAAACCTAATTTTGCAGTTGGAATATGGAGATTTAGTGTTACAAATCTAGGTCACAGTAGTGATTTTTTTTTTTTTT
>VXAK01000420.1:0-23306 GCA_013399435.1 Arenaria interpres | reverse complement strand
GGGGAGGGGGGGCGGGGGGGGAGAAAAAAAGGAAGCTGTGGCATGCACACTTCACAAATGCAGCCTGTTTCCTGGATAGGCTCTGATGCCTTGAAGTTTAAGCGTCGATGGTCACTTGCTCTGAGGTACAAGGACTGTATGGCACACAGGACTGAGCAGTATCCTCAGTCCTTCTGATCAAGGGGAAGGATCTGGATAGAGCAGATACAGTCAGGGATCGAGGGACTGTTTGCAGAGGTGGTTTCTCCAGCAAGCATTTAGCTGCTTTGTTTGTCTTGCTTCATTTTGAGGGGAGAAAAGGAGAACTGATGTAATTCACCTTACTCAAAAAGTGGAAAAAATGTTTGTGACCGGGCTTGCCAGCCTGCTGAAGGAGAGCTTTACTGTAAGTTTGTCAGAGGATGGGAACCAAAGCCCAAGAGGAAAGGAGCAGCTACAAATGGAGGAGAAACATGAGGCTACAAAGAGGTCTTTCACATTCCTGCTTGGAAGGGAAAATGTTCAAAGACTGTCCTCCAGTGACTGCACACTAATGCACAGAGGGTGAATTTGCAGGTCTTGTTTCTTCCCTGGTGCAGTCACAGGGCTGTGACTTGACTGGAATCACAGAGACTAGGGGTAGCCTGCATGGCTGGAATGCAGTTGTGGATGTGCCCAGCTGTTTAAAAGAAGAGAAGAAATCATGTATCATACGGAGCAGTTTGACTGCACGGATCTCCAGCATGAAATGAGAGACTGACCTGTTGAGATCAGAGGAGGGGGAAAGCTCAGAGATAATGTTTGGTATCTGTTACAGACTGCCTGACTGAGAAGATAATAAATCATGCTTTCTGTAGGTAACGAACGGGAGTCCCCTGCATACAGACCTCTCTTACCACGAGAGATTTCAGCCATCTGTCCATCTGCAAGGGTGGCTACATAGTCTGGTGGAGGCAATCGAAGAACTTGAGGACTGTGCTTGCAAAGGTTTCCTAATGCAAATGGCAGAGGGGCTTACCAGGAGTAATACTTTACTTGACTTACAGAAACACAAGTTCTGATACCAAATACCATCACAAAAGTTGAAGCGACCACGGTATGAATGTGAGGGTGTACACCTAACTGGGGACAGGACAGTGTTGCACACTGGAATTAAGGCAAATGGCATCTTGGTTGTACTGGGAGAAGTGTGGTCAGCAGTCTGAGCGAGTAGACTGCTATATTTATTATCATACAAATAATAATAAGAAAATACATTTCCTTTCATGTTTTTTCTTAGTTGTACCACTTTGAGAAAGCAGCAAAGCAGTTCTCAATCCAAAGTAATTTACCAGGTCCACAATGAAACGTTTGTTTAGGATACAGCCCTTAAAATTTGTGCTGACTACTGCTGACAGAGTATAGAAGTATATTTATCTTTAAAGTCCAGTTGGACAGTGTTAGAAACATCTCCAACACTTCACTCAGTCCTCCTGAGTAATATAGAAATCAGTGAAGTTTCATAAGGAAAGAATCCATTCATATAGTCCTGTTGCTATGGTGATTTAGTGCTCATTTATGTGAATTTTCTTAATGGGCCTTTGTTCATCTGAATTTCCTTTTAATTCCTTTCCCAGTTACCCTTTAGCACCCATCAGTGAAAATTCTGTTTGGAAGAGTCTCATGTTACTGAATTCCTGGAAGCTCAGGTTTGCTTTGCCAGTAGGCACACTAATTCATACCCTGCATATAAAAGACTGCCAGGGTTGGACAGACGAAATGAGTCAGTGGATTTTCAGGAAATCTGAGCTAGGGGAAAAAAATATATATAAAGGACAAGAGGTGTTTGTTTATGTTTTATAATTTTGGGGTGGGTTGGGGTGTTTTAAAGGTGGTGAAGAATAGTGTAAAAATATTGCTAGTTCAGTAGTGATCTGGTGTTTGCTCTTCTCTGGCAGCACCTGTGATAGGCAACCATTGAGATGCATCGTTCTTAAGTAGACTGAGGAAAAAAAAACAGGTTCTGTGGCCCTTTAAAGAAAACCGTGTTACTTGATGACTTGGAACTACAGCATCTACAATCAATACGTGACATTAAAATTGTATAAACCTTAGTCAAGCGTCTTGTCTGGCAAAAGAAAGATTATCCTGAATGGAAGGTGCCAGCGGAGGTATTCCAGCCATCAGTAGCAGATTTTCATGGTGTCTTGCTAACAGTATTGTGAAGCTGGAGGAGTTACCATCCAGATGATGAGATGCTCTTGCACACCTTTCATATCTTCTTCCAACAAGGACAGTGGGGAAGAAAAGCAGCACTGGTTAGCTCTAGTGATGCTGTTTCTAGCCAAGTAGACCTTGGTTACATGATACAAAGACTGTTTATTTAGCTTTCTATGTAAAAGAGATTCAATGGTGGAGTATAAGTTCTCTCTTGTTAGGTATTTTCATGGTCTTTTGTTTATTCATGCTCTCTTGGCTTTTAAGGTCTTTGATATGAACTCTGTCTGTCAGCCTGCGGTTCGTACGTGGGAGCCTGTACTAGGCCACCTCCAGAAATCTTTAGGCATTCATAGATCATAACCCACCTGCCTGCTGTAAGCTAGTTCCTCCTTTTGTGAGGAGCATACTATGATTTTATCAGTATTTGCTGAATTACTTTGTTTCTTTTTTTCCCTGAACTAGCTAAGAACTCCAGAATTAAATTTTGTAAGCATGCCAGAGACTAATCCCCTAAGAGATCCTCTGAAGGATTCTGCTCTCATTTGCATCACGTTGCTAATAAAGATTGAGCTTTCTTCTCTTCTGGAAGTGTTGGCTGGTCTTCCAGGCGTAGGATGAAACATAACATTGTCACCCAGAAATCCTCTAGCAACAATTACGGCTTAATGAAAACATTAAAAGTACTTTTTTTTAATCTCCTCCTAGAATGCTGTGGCAAAGAATTTCCATCTCTGGCCTGGAAATCTGACAGTGATCTAGTGCTGCTTTTTACTTGGAATGTTTTTCTTCTATTACCTAAAAAAAATAAGAGAAGTTACTCTGTAATATGATGTTCAGGTTTACTTGAAGACTTCTTTTACCTTTACATCAGAGTATTTTTAGTAAGTAGCACCACAGTGGGATTCTGCCAATAAAAAAAGCATTAAAAGGACACAAGCCCTTTCATCCTAGTATGTCAATCTTATAAAAACTAATGCATTTTTCACTAATATGTTCTGGGATAGTTGTGGCTTGCACACTGGATTGTAGGAGGACTGCTAAATCGTTACATGCAAAGTATGTCTGACCTGCTTTTATTAAGTGTTTCAGTGAATCCTAACACTGTTCATAAACTTTAAGTAGGAGATGTCGAGTTGTCATTTTGAATTTTTATTTTGGTGTCTGAAGGCAAACTAGGTTTGCATGGCTAGACTATACAATCATTCATCCCATTCCTCCTTCTGCTTTCCCCCCATCCTGTTCTGACTCATCCAGTGGCTTTGCAAGTATTAGTCAATTTTAATCTGGTTTCACAAAGATTACAGGGTGCGGCTGGCATGAAGATGGGATCCTAGAAGTGTAGCATGCTGATTGATTGATCAGCAGGCATGTACTGACCAACAAGTTCTCATCGGCTTTGGAGCCAGCCACAGCAAATGTTCTCTTTCTCAGCTGACTGGTGGATGTAGATGCTGGTGGGGAAGGAGTATTCTGGGAAGAGATGGGGAAATAGTTACAGTTGGGGTGAGAGTAGGGGGTCATAAGAGACCTGAAAGTTGAAGTTGGGATAGTTTTTTGAAAAAAGATAGGATTCAAGCTGGTTTAAAAATAAAATATTAATAATAATTATTAAAAAATCATTTCACATGTTTATTAGGTGACTGATTTGTCTTCTGATGGAAGAACAAATGACAAAAGATAAGGAATATTAGTATTTTGTTTATAAGCTAGATGAAAAATTTTTGTTCCTTTTTCTTTTATGACTTTTTCCAGGGTCACTGGGAGCAGATTCACTTCAAATTCAGCTGCATAAAATGTTTTCTGTTTTAATTAAGAGGCGTTGCTGGCCATTTGAAATATTTAACTCATGATGCTCTGTTTCAGCTGGAAGGTCACAACGAGCCAGTGATGCTGCAGGTATTCGTGGGTAACGACTCCGGTCGAGTGAAGCCCCACGGGTTCTACCAGGCCTGCAGAGTTACTGGGAGAAACACTACTCCCTGTAAAGAAGTGGACATCGAGGGGACTACTGTTATTGAGGTTGGACTGGACCCAAGCAACAACATGACACTTGCGTGAGTAGCTTCGTTTAAAAAAAGTTTTCTTTTATTAGCTTGTTTTCAGAAACTGGTTATTCTTTTTCAATTGGACTGGTTAGCAGTTAAAAATCTGACCATCTTGGCACACACCAGGCGCTTAGTGAAGCTACATGTATTAAGGAAGAGTTTTAAATCGCATTCTCAGTTTGTGTTTATTGTATGTAATGCTTAATTTGGTCTTTCCTAAAACTTTATCAATTAACTTTGTTACATTAGTTTCATGTTCTGTTTGAACAATAATGTGCATACTCAAGCATTACGTCAGCTATAAGCTGGTCACTGTTTCTATTAGTTGCCTTTTAACAAGTACAGAATTGCTAATGAGAAGAGGGAAGGAGAATATTGGGATCTTCAGATCTCTTTGGGTCCAAAAGGCTGGAAATTGTGGATAGTGAGGCTAAACGCTAGCTTTTCTTGTCTCTTGCTTTGCTTGTTCCATTTCTGTCGTTTCCACCAGATAGTCCTTTGTCATGGAAGCCTCCTGCTTTGCTGTCTTTACAGAGCTTGTCTGGTCAAGTATGGGCACTGTTTTGGAGAGTTTGCAGACGTGTAGGCAATGCACGGCTGCTGCTGAGAAGGGATGTGCTCTGTCTGATGGCAGTAATTAACTGCAGTCGATTGCTGAGCAAGTGACCTCATCTACCTGTGTGGATTAGATCTCCCAAGAACCTTTAGATACAAGTTTTTTATATGTATCTTAATATATAGAAAGGGAGTGATCTTCTTTCAAAGTATTCTTTTCAGTAGAATGTCTTTTAATGGGTATGTGGTTGAAAGCTGCCACTATTTACTTAGAAGCTTGTCTTGTTTCAAGAGAAGAAATGTTTCTTCCATTTACAGTATCCACTTCTTAAACAGGATAATACAGTTTGCTAATAGACTGAATCAATTTGATTTTTTTGATATAAAATATATTCCCATGATAAGTCTGGAAACTACCTCTTAGAGAGTAATTTTGTAATTGTCCTCAAGTGTTAATGTAAAACCATGCAGGTATAGAGATACTAGAAAGGTGAATTTGGAATGATCTATGAACAAAAGTTTTGCCTAGGCTATTTTCTCAAAAGATGTCTTGATGTCTCAAAAGAAATCTTTCTAGTGTTTCAGTGATGCTGTAGCACCTCTCTGTTGATGGTAATGCCAGTGCCACCTTCTCAATCACACTCTTCCCTCCACTCCCAAGCTGTTTCTTTTTGGCCCTTTATGCAGCACAAAATTCTGTGCTACTAAAATTGTATATCTGTGGGTCCCTGTGATACTTGGATGTAGGGCCTAAGAGCCTGGTAAATTTACAATATTCTTTTTCTTAGCACATCAGGCTGTGTTTGGGTTGGTTTGTTTCTTGTTCGAAATCATTTTGCATCTAGCATGTCTTTCTGAAAGGTAGCACTGCATCACTCTCTCACCGTGGCCCTGTATACATTTCCCATAGGACCACAGTTATGACGTATCTGTCACTTCCAAGTTCCACTGAGCATAAAAAAAATAATATCACTACAGTAAGTTTTCTTCTACTACTGCTTTAAGTGAACGCAGAATATTTTGTAGTAATAATCTTACAAACCCAGATCTAGCTCCAGGAATGGAAGAATGAAGATCTGTGATTATAAATTGAACGCTTACCAGAATTACTTTGTTACATTGCATTTCCTGTTTTATTTATACTGCTTTCCTATTCCTTCCTCCCATGATTCATCATCCAGATTGTGCAGGGATGAATTGAAAACTGGGCTTTATAATGAGAAAGGTCATACAGAGATTTCATGTAAATAAAAACCATAATCTAATAATATTTCAGTAATTACTTCAAGAGTTTTGACTTTGTGGCTTGTGTAACTAGTTGAAAGATTATTACAAGTTATGAACTTCTGAAACTCTATTAAACTCTCAACTATTTTGTGTTGTTAGGGTTGATTGCGTGGGAATACTGAAGCTGAGAAATGCTGATGTTGAAGCTAGGATAGGGATTGCTGGTTCCAAGAAGAAAAGCACACGTGCTAGGCTGGTATTTCGTGTTAACATCACTCGCAAAGATGGTTCAACTTTGACTCTTCAGACACCTTCTTCCCCAATTTTGTGCAGTAAGTATCAAAATTAAAAGTTTGTATTAGAGGACTCTGAATTTTAGCGTTATTGTCATAAAATCCTTGGGGGAAAAAACCTTCAGTGTTAATCTGTGATTGTTTGAGAATTGCTACGGCTAAGATCACAGGAACTGATTTTTATTCGGAGTGCAGATTAGTTAACTGCTTTTAAGTACTGGTCAGACATTTGTAACTTTTATTAAATGAATTTTTGCCTTCTAAAAGGTCAGAATTTTTTTACATGATTGCTTTGAACTTATCGTATGACTTTTTTGATACAGGTTTTAATCTCTTCTGTGTTGTCACATTCATCAGTGTTCAGTGATAGAAGGGACTTGTAAGTTAGTAAGAATGGCTCTTTACAATCGTGGCAGTTCATTGGGCCAGAGCCTGAATCTCTTCTGGTTCAGTGCAAGAATGAAACTTTTTATAGCTTTTTATTTAAAATGCTCTGCTTAGCTCTGAACACTGATGGCTGCACGGAGTGGTTAGGTTATACAGAACAACAGGGAAATGAAATCAGAGGAGGCTGCAATACATCAGGGGCTGCCTGTGCATATAACGTCTGTAATGACTTCTAGTTACAGGGAATTCTGTTCATCTGCCAAAGAGAAGAGATAGGGAAACGTGTTTAATACAGCTGTTGATGGGATTATTGGTATTTCTTGATGAACAAGATGATAGGAAAGCTTTATCTTCATGCGTGGAATATAGTATGATTATGCAAGCTGCTCTGCGCTTGTGTTGAGCTCTTTCCATTGTGTAAAAAGAAGTTATTGTTTTTAGGTTTTTTCTTTTTTCTAAACACTGTCAGTACCTATTGTGTCACGGCTCCCATTCAACTCGTCTTAAACTACAGCTCTATTGCCAGTGAAAGAACAGATTGGAAGAGGAGATAATTAAAAACATGTGAGCTTCCACATCAGATACCACCGTGTGATTCCAGTGCTGCAGGCAATAGGCGATTCGGCAGATGTGTCATGTAGCCTGTCTCTCCTTCCAGTGCTCTGCTCTCACAGAGAGCCCCTTTGCAAGACTTGGGGAGAGTAGGAAACCCTGAAAGGGGTCATAACCAAAGATGTGTCACTGCTGATGCACGGGGGGACTCTCCTCTCTTCAGTCATCTTGTTTCTAAGCTTTAGGCAATGGTTTGATGTTTGGGGTGCTCTTCCAGGAAGACCTACTTGAAGTGTTCCCTTCCATCTTTTTTTCCTCCTCCTGCCATTTTTTTTGCTAAATCTTTTGCTAAATTTTTCCAGTGATGTAGTTCTCAGAACTACGCATTTATGTTGTTGGAAAATACATAAGTACTTTTGCTAGAAATATGGCTGTCCCTGTAGCTCCATTCCAGTCAGAATAGCATTGTGGTATTTGACACTCATTTTCAGATTTAAGAAGAAAAAAAAAAATTCTGTAAAATCTCCAAAAGCTATTTCTGTATACATTTTGTTTGTATCATTAACTTACTGGTTAAAGATAAAATTATTTAAATCACAGCAGAAATGGGAATGGAAATTATCTAGTGTTTTCAATTCAAAACTTGCTATTTTAAGTTGAAGCTGAGAGTCTGAGATGTTTTAGAGACTGATTTTAAGATAGGTCTAGATTCTAAAAAAGCTGTATTTGATGCACTGCCTGGTTAGCGTGTTGGTAAGGCAATTCCAGTATTAGTTTGTGAGGGTCCCTTGTAGTCTTCATTCTGTTGAATGCATCTATTTATACCCGTAACATTAATAGCTGTGTTTTGAGATCTCCCCTGCAATGAACAGGAGCATCTTCAACTAGATCAGGCTGCTCAGAGCTCTGTCCAACCTGATCTTGAATGTTTTCAGGGACGGGGCACCTGCCACCTCTCTGGGCAACCTGGGCCAGTGTTTCAATATATGTTCTAGTGTTCCAGCGTAAATAAAGTTCTAAAAATAAATACAATAAAATGTAATTTGGTTTAGTTTTTAGCAAGCTGGGTTTTGGTCAGTTGTGAAGAAAATCTTCCTAATTGTGTAAATTGCTAAGAGACTGCTCAGCAATTTTACAGCATCTCCATTGCTGGAAGTCTAAAACAAAGAAACAAAATGCTCTGAAGAATGATGTGGGTAAAACCGTGAAGGTTGAGAGGGGAATTTTTTGAGGATCTTTCCAGACTTGTTTTTCCAGATTCTGTTATTCCGGTGTCTTAACTTACTCTAAAGTTGTGGTGACTTGCAGTAGCCAACCAAATAATGCTGGTACACATACACTGGCTGATCAACTGGGCATAGAATTTTGGTGTGTAAGTTATTCTTCTATATAAATCATCTCTTCCAGCACATTACGTCTGGTTTGTTTGCCACATACATCTTACTATGGATGTGTACCCTAATCTTCTCGTAATAAGGTTTACATTTTCACTCACCAGAGCCTGTTTATGTTGTATTTTATAACTAATACTGCTGTCAAAGTTCCAATAATGTTCCTGAAACCATAGGAAAGACATTAAGTACATGCAGGCTCATTATTTAAAGACTATGATTTAAATAGGCTTTGATAACTTGTTAGCAAACCTATATCCAGTTACTCTTTTCAGAAGTTCATGTGCCTTGAGCATATTTAGTAGTTGCGTAACGGTTGCCTAGGAACCTGCTGCAACAGTTGTAGAAAAATCCTTTCTGAAAGGTCATTAAATAATTTGGAGTGTTACAGTATGTATGTTGGTCTATGTAGTAAGCCCAGAGAATGCTGTTATTAAATGCTACAAGTGGGCCACGGAGGTGCAAAGCACAAGTACAAGCTTATGCCGGTAGGATTTTATGGTGAATGGAAAAGATGTTTGAGAAACCTTTATTAGAAACTAGAATTATTTTATAACGTATTAAGTGTGGCAAACTCAAAATACATTATTTTAAAACGTATGTCTCTATTTAAATTGTCTTTGAGCTTTAGTTTCGCTTAGCACATATGATCTTAGTTGATTTATGATTTAAGAAGCATAGCAATAGTTTGCAGCAAAGATAATTTGTAATAATGTTATAGAAATCATTGTCTGAATCTCAGTGGCTGAGAGGCAGAGGTTTCCAGGGGTGCGTATCTGTAAGCTGTGTGTTCTTTGCTAGTTTATAGGATATAAATTGCTATAATCCCCAACTACAGAGATGCAATTCCTGCAAGCATTTGTATTGGCTCATGTTATATAGGTCTAGAAAGTCATAGAATCGTAGAATGGTTTGGGTTGGAAAGGACCTTAAAGATCAAGTTCCAGCCCCCCCTGCCATGGACAGGGTCACCTCCCACGAGAGCAGGTTGCTCAAAGCCCTGGGTTAGTTCTTGCACCAGCCAGAAAGCTACGTCATGTAAAAAAAATCTGTGAAAAAACAGGTAATATGGGAACTACTGCTTCTACCCTTTTGCATAGCAGAACAAAGTAAGCTTTATAAAAATGTCCTTTTAGCTTAAAGATGGATTTGAAGGTATGCTTCAGCAGTATCTAAGGGTTGATACACTTGTTTATCACTTTCTACTCCAGGAAATTGCAGAACCAAATTTTCTTCTCTCTTAAACAGCTCTTGAGCTTTAGCTCAGGCGCCGAAAGTTCTGTTTTCAAGATTTACTAAATACAGGAGAAAAGGGAAAATATTATTAGTGAATCGTTTACCTAAGTGTGATTTTTATGAGGTCATTACATGTAGTGAGGAAATAAAAGAAACAGTTACCTTCTGAAAAGTTTTGTCATGAATGATACAGTAAAGAAAGATGATCGGGAATTATTTTGTTTTTTCCCTTATAATTATGGAATGGTTTGTGTTGGAAGAGACATTAAAGATCCCCTAGTACCAACCCAAAAGCTTTTTATTTTAGATGTTGATATCTTCTTGATTTCAAACTATGTGTTTTTTTTCAATTGCAGCTCAACCAGCAGGAGTTCCAGAGATCCTAAAGAAAAGTCTGCACAGTTGTTCAGTGAAGGGTGAAGAGGAAGTTTTTCTGATTGGCAAGAATTTCCTAAAGGGAACAAAAGTGATTTTCCAAGAGAATGTTTCTGGTTAGTGTGAAAGCAATAATGCTTGGGGTGCTGAAGAGAACCTATTTGGGTTTAGGTTGGTTAATAAGGTTTAGTTGTAGAGAACAAACTGAGAGGCAGAATCAAAGGCACTGAAATAAATTGCTTTATTGCTTTATATGGATGTGCAATCAATTATGCTTTTTAACTTTTGTTTAGATGAGAATTCTTGGAAGGCAGAAGCTGAAATAGACATGGAATTATTTCATCAGGTACTTAAGTATTTTTATTATTATTACCAAAAAAAGACTCTGACTCTGTTTCCAAAGAAAAATTGAATACGTGTTTTCCTCTTTCTGTGTATTTCTCAAAATAATATTCCTTTTCGTCAAGTAAGTTCTTTAGAGAGTCTGGCAGAATAGCATTGTTTTGGGTTTACACAAGTATAATTGTTCAATTTCTAATTGAGAAGTTAGATGCCACAGTAGGAGCATAGTATCTGAACTTGGTGAGCAAGTCTGTGCCCTTATATGCAACGTAATTAAAAGGCCTAATGCAGTTTTCCAGTAGCTTTCCTAAGGACACATTAGATTACAACTGAGTGGAAGTATATTGTGTGCATACTTGACTGAATTTCTGTTCTGCTTTCAAATGTGCAAAATATTTGTTTATTCTTTTTGGCACAACTAAGTGTCTTTAAGAACTATTGGCCTGAAACTAGAGAAGTTTAGATGTAAATAACGTCTGACAAATGTCATCTTGCTCCCACCTCTGAAGGCAGTATTCCACCATGTACTGGTAGAAATGATTTCTCACTTCTAGTGGGATAGATAGTTGGGGAACAGACAGATCACTCACTGTTAATACTGTTTGATGAATGATTACAAGCCTATTTTTTGATGTCTGCTCAGTCTTAAATCCGCTTAAGTGTAACACGAAACTGCATCCCCCATCTGTTCACACCGAATACAAAGATCTGATTCAGCAGAACAGTGAAGCTACTTGAGTCCAGCAGAATTTGATGGCAAACTGATTGCAGTTCAGTAAGGCATGTTAGGAATAAGCTTATGTTTAAAGTGCTGGACTTTATATATCTTTCCTTTCTTCACCTCCTATTTAAGCTGTAAGTTGCCAATGAGGATCCATATAGGCAGATTATTCTATTATCTCTTCTAGCACAAATTAGTTACTGAAAGTGTAACCTGATTACGTTTCCTGCAGTGTCTTTGTTTTTTATGGTATTTTGTCAGTCTGTCTGTTTTGATGGATGTTAGTATAATTAAGGTCAATAGTAACAAAGTAAGGTTTCTAATGTGGTTTGTTTTTTTTTCCCTCATTATTATTTTGCATTGCAGAATCACCTTATTGTAAAGGTGCCACCATATCACGACCAGCAAATAACCTCAGCTGTTTCTGTGGGAATATATGTGGTGACCAATGCTGGAAGATCACACGATGTGCAACCATTTACGTACACTCCAGATACATGTAAGTAAAATAGAAAACTGAGGGAAGGAATGAACAGTTTTATCTCATTTCATCTCATTTCTGATTTCATAATATTTAGTCCATACAGCAGAAGTGTTAGGTAATGTGGATCTTTTCAAACTCCTCTCGCTGTCAAGATTTGCTATGTTAAATAATAAAATCTAAAGGCTTGGCTTTTCTCATTTGTGTCAAGTAGCTCAAATTTCAGCTGCATGGAGACAGCTGTTCTTATAAAGTAGCATCCATTTCTAGTATCAGGTTCAAAATGAAGTTGAGCAGGAGAAAAAGTAGACATGCTACATAGAGCGCACCAAACATAACCAAAAAACAGCACCAAGCTTTATCCTAAGGAATGTTGACGTTTGACCATATAATGTATTTTTATTTTTCTGTATTACAATACACAGTGCGATTGCTGACTGGCTCTTTCATTTTTTGGAAGTGAAAATGATATTTTGGGCACTGTGATCACTGGTGTGTTCACAGCCACAAACTGAAAGTTTATGTACAACTCAGAGTGTTTCTCTGGGTTTCAAAGAACCCTAATTTCTTTAAGATATAACTAATTGTTTTGGTTTGCTTTGTTGGTTTTTTTTTTTGCTTGTTTGTTGTTTTAACATAAGGAAGTTTCAATGTGTTTTGTCTCAACAGCTGGTACTCTGAATGTTAACGTGAAGAAGGAAATCTCCAGCCCAGCCCATCATTGTTCTTTTGAAGAGGCTATAAAAGGTACTAAATTGATTCTTATCATTGTTGTTAATGATTTAACTATAAATTCCTACCCAAATTTGGAGTTATGAATCAGACATCCTGTGAAGATAAGTCTCTGCATATAAAATCAGGCCATATTCTTACAGTGAGGTTTATTTTCTGATTCTGAATATTTTAATTCAACTGTATTCACAGTACATTTTAACATGTTCTAGTATAGAACAAAAACTTTGCAAAAAAAAAAAAGAGTATTTTGTATTCATGCCACAGGCCCAGCAGCCTAATCTTCATTTAATACACTTGCAAGGGAGGAAGAAAAAGAAAGAAGACTAAGATGGCAGTTAATACAAATTATTTAGAAACTGTCTAGTGATAATTTAAGCAAAAACACACATAAAGGTGTGTAGGGGGGGAGAACAGAGTACTGAAAACATGAACGTGCCCACTTGGTATTTTTCAGAAGCTGTCCAGTGGTTTTATGAGACTGCATCAGTGCGTCTAGATAAGAGTGCTAATTCTGGCAATTTATTCCCTTCAGTGAGGTGTTGTGGTTTTGTGGGTTTTTTTGTTTGATTTTTTTTCTGACCATGCAAAGTTTGTCGCTTTGTTCTAAGGGTGCAAGTTCTAAGTTTGCCTGGGGTTTAAGTGTGAAGTGAATTGATCCTTCTGATATTGAAATAAAGTAGAGGAAGGAAGTGTTTTCTAGTTGATTGTTAAAGCTGTGGTACTGTACAAAGCTTAATGGAAATTTCCATAACCGGCTCCGGAGAAAGCAGGTTGAAAGGTAAGCAAATTAACAATGTGATCACAAGTTTGATAGGAATCCGTAGCTTCAGGTTAAAATGGTGAAGCTCATGTTTGAAGTTAATAGCTTGGTCTTGGCAGGGGATATATTTACAAGTTGACTTTACAGCTTGTTAGGGAGGATAATACAAGATACTATGAGTTTAAACCTGCAGACAATATTTGGGGGAGAAATATGCGAAAATATTTAGGGCAATGAAACAACTTGATAAAAGGACTGGTAAGACTTCTAGTAGCAAGATTAAAAAGATGAGGATAATAATAACTGATGTATCAGGCCAAGCCTGACATCCATTTAGACTTGTACGGAGGCTTAACTAAGGGAATGTACCAACTGCTTCGGGAGAATATCTGCTGTGCATAAGAAAACAACGTGGTGTTTCTGTTGCTTCTTGTCTTCCGTTTGACACAATAAATCTTAATTTACTTTCCTGGGTGGGTTTTCTGCTAGCCAGCTCCTTTTTGACAGTTCATTCCTTTACCTATTCTACTGTAGGTTGATAATGAATCAGAGGTCAGACAGTTTTGTCTGCTTTATGTACTTTGTCTCTGCACATGTCCCAACCCGTCTTTCCTCACTGTTCTGAAATCGTAAAGACCAGGTGGGGATCCAGCAGGCTGCCGTGTCCTTCCTGTTTCCTTTCACTGGGAGCAAAATTCTAGAATTCATAATTTCTTAAGTGGCATCATTTCCAGCAGCCCTGGTCAAATAGAATAAACTGGTGTTGGCAGGGACACGTACAGTTACATGCTGAGCTACAGGGCCTTTCTGTTCCTATCACTGGCAATTTGAATCTTTGTCTCGAGTATCTGTGCATATTCCTTAAAATAATTTCTATTGCAACATCTGCATATGTAAAAAACCAAAATGTGGCTTCCCGAAGCCGTTACAGATTCTTAGCTCTAATTTAAGAGGCTGCAGATTTGACAGACTTCAATGGCACATTATGTTTCAAGACAACAAATTTATAAATCTAAGCTGTTCTGTAAAACTTGATGAAAATGAAGGTGTATGGACAACCATGTAGTTCAGGTCTTTGCCTTCAAGATCAAAGTAGCGCTGGAGTGTTGTTTTTAAGTGGTTAATGATGGTTTCAGTTTCCAGCTTTGGGAGAAAAGGGAAAGAGGGTGTGTATGCCTTGATAAAATGGTAACTATTCAGAAGTTCTAAACTAAGCCTATTACAAAAACATAGTAAAAGACTAAAACCAACAATGTTTCTTTGCTTTTGAAACTTCTTTTTCATGATTAAACTCAGGGATTTTTTTGTTCTTCCCACCAAAAATGGTGCTGTGAACGAACATACTGTTGCTAGAATCTGATCTGTATACCATTGGGATTGTTTTTTAATTGCTTGCTTATTTTTTTTATTGTTTTTGATGAACGCAATATGATCAAGTGCATAGAAGAGAAAAGCTTCTAAATTGTGACTACGGTATAGAAAAACACTGACTGCTGTCTTTAAATACACTGTATGACTAGCTGTCCTGAAGTAGACCTATTTTAGAATAGTCTCACTCAAATTGCATTCCCTGCCAGCAGCACAGCCCAACACGTCAGGTCACGGGGCTTCTGGAGCCACCCCAAACCTGTGAGTTAGCAGAAGGAGGGAAAGAGTTTATTTGGCTGTGGGTATATTGACAACTGTTGCCATACTGACAGCTGGGAATTTATTGCTGAAGACAGAAAATTGCATTTCAGGAGGGTGTTTTACATAAAATAAACACACAAGGACTGTTACTGAGGACGTGGCATCCTGTTGATACAAATTTCCAGTAATTTTACTGCCACGTTATTGCAGGATTTAAATTTGTTTAAAGCATGGATGTGTGTTGCTTTATATTGAAGATTAATTCTTTAACTTACTTTAAAAAGTACTTATGGAACTGGGTTTTTTTACAGGCTTTTCTATTGGTTTGTTTTAAGCTCAATTTCAGCAGTATTTGAAATCAAGAAAACTAATTTTATTTACAGCAAAGATCTCAGCTTATGTAATGTTTTTTATGTGGTTCAGGAAAAATTAAAAATAAAACTAAAAAGATCTAATTAATTTTAAGAAGCCACCTTTCTACTTAAAAAAAAAAATAGAAAAAATAGACATTGGAAAGGCGAAATAACAACGTGCTCTTGCAGCAGAGCTGGCATGCAGATTTATCAAGTTTTGGCTTGATTAGTCCTTTAACAAAGTAAAAATACAGTCTGAATGCTTTGAGCACTCTGTTCACATGGTTATCCGAAAACAGACGTTTTTCAAAACGAAATAGAGAAGTTGTACAGTTAAAGTGTAGTAAAGTTTAGAATCTGATAATTTGTGGAAAGATGTCTTAAGCTTTTATGCTTGTAGTTTAAGCTGTTGGTGGATGGCTGTCCTGGTCTGGAAAGATATGAAATGAAAGAAAAACAAAACTTTGGCATTGCTATACCTTTGAAGGTTTGAGATTTTTTTCTAGGATCATTTGAAGTATTCAAATGATTGCAGTAGTCTCTCTGCATGTTACTGTCTAAGATCAGAATGAGAGCTCTTATAGTAGCTCTGAAAAGTAAGATGGGAAGCTGGCCACCACCGGGAACCCGCTCTTTGTATGGTGAATGTTAACATTTAATTGCCTTTCTGTTATTTTTATTTGTGACTGCAGCAGTGAAAGCCACTGGTTGTAACCTGGAGAAGGTAAACATTCTTCCTAGTGCCTTGATAACTCCACTCATGCCAAGCAGTATGATTAAGAATGAAGATGTGGCGCCAATGGAAGTAAGTGCAGAAAAAAGATCTCCCCCTGTATTCAAGGTAAGTTTGATTGTGATCTGCAGACAGTAGCTTTAATAGTCTTAGTTACATTTACCCACCAGTCCATGTTCTAATAGTGGAGAAGAGCAACATGCAGGGAAAATATCATGTCTGAGATCAGTCTGGGCAAACCGTGATCAGAGAGCATGATTGAAATAATAGACAATTTCCTTTGGAAGTAACTTATCTTGTTCCTGCATTCAAACGGATTTGTTAGTGATGCTATGATGTATTTTTTTTTATGTATTTTTTTTTGTAGTAAATTACTACAAGAATATTGTTTTAGTCATTCTAACATTGCTATCATTAGATTGTACCTTGAGTCCTTTCTTGAAGTAGCGTTTCCACTGCTCATCATTTGCTCGCTTGTTTGGGCAAATCTTTCATCTGATCTTTCCTGAACATAGTGGATTGGTAGAAATTTTGTAAGCACAACCTGAGTAAGCTTACAAATTGCTTAATGTATTGTTCTTTTCAGGCTTCAAATGTGGTTGGACCAACTCAACAAACATTGGAAAACAGTATGTCCGGCATATCAACTTCTGCTTCCCATTTACCTTCTGAAAATGAAAACCAGCAACAAATACAGCCGAAGGTGTATAATGCAGAGACACTAACTACTATCCAAACGCAGGACATTTCCCAGCCTGGTAGCTTTTCAGCAGTCTCTGCTCCAGGTCAGCTGCAGAACAGCGATGCGTTACTGCAGCAAGCTGCACAGTTCCAAACAAGAGATTCCCAAACTAGGGAAGTCTTGCAATCAGATGGCACAGTGGTCACTTTGTCACAATTAACTGATGCATCACAACAACAGCAGTCTACACTCTCAGAACCAGCACAGGCATTGCAGCAACAGATTTCATCAAGTATTTTCTCATCAGCAAGTGGCGTGAGTCAGTTACAGAACACTATACAGCAACTGCAAGCTGGGAATTTTCCAACTAACACTGCCACTGGCAGCAATGGAAACGTTGACTTGGTGCAACAGGTATTGGAAGCTCAACAGCAGTTGTCTTCTGTTTTATTTTCTGGTTCAGACAGCAGTGAGGATGTTCAAGATCAGCTAAATGCAGATATCTTTCAGCAAGTTAGCCAGATACAAAATAGTGTCAATTCTGGGATATTCTCCTCATCAGACACAGCTGTCCATTCCAGACCAGACAACCTTTTGCCTGGACGAGCTGAAAATGTTCACTCACAGCCTGAAAATGCATTGTCCAATCAACAGCAACAACAACAGCAGCAGCAGCAGCAGGCGATGGAGACTTCTGCAGCAATGGTGATAGGAATCCAACAGAACATTTGCCAAGCTGCAACACAGATGCAGTCCGATTTGTTCTCTTCGACAACGTCAGGGAATGGAGCCCTCCAACAGTCGCCTGTTTACCAGCAGGCTTCTCACATAATGAGTGGGTTATCAACAAGCGAAGACATACAAATGCAGTGTGAAATATTCTCTTCATCTCCTGGTGTTTCTGGAAGTGAGACTACTCCTGCTGCTCAGCAGCAGGTCTCCAACAACGGACCTACTATGTTTCAGGCATCAAATTCTGCAGATGGAGAAGAAGCTTCAGGCCAGAGTAAACAAATGCAAAGTACCGTATTTCAGACCATGGTTCAAATGCAGCATAGTGGAGAAAGTCAATCTCAAGTTAATCTCTTTTCATCTACCAAAAACATGATGACCGTTCAGGCAAGTGGAACTCAACAACAAGGAGGTGCTCTCTTCCAGCAGGGTGGAGAAATCATGTCTATTCAGTCGGGAAGCTTTATGCAGCAGTCTCCGCATTCACAAGCTCAGCTTTTCCACTCGCAGAATCCTATTGGTGATGCTCAAAATATATCACAGGAAGCACAAGGCTCTATTTTTCACAGTCCAAATTCCATTGTCCACAACCAGACCAGTACTAATTCCTCAGATCAGCTGCAGCCTCCGATGTTCCACTCGCAGAACACCATGGGTGTATTACAGAGCTCTTCAGTTCCTCAAGACCAGCAGTCTGCTAACATGTTCCTTTCCCAGAGTTCAATGAACAACCCTGCAACTCAGGAAGAACAGATGTCATTCTTTACAAGCCCAAATTCCATTTCTCCTCTTCAGACAGCAACAAACACTGAACAGCAGACTTCTTTCCAGCAGCAGACACAGATCTCTCACATCCAGAGTTCTATGCTTCCCCAAGAACAGCCCCAGACTCAGCCTGCTCAGCAAGGTTTGTTTCAGTCTCAAGTGTCATTAGGCTCCATGCAGTCCAGTTCAATTCCCCAGAACCAACAAGGAGCCATCTTCCAGCCTCAGCATTCGATAGTTGCTATTCAGAGTAGTCCTCCGTCTCAAGAACAGCAGCAGCAGCAACAGCAGAACATGATGTTTAGTAATCAAAATGCAATGGGTACAATTGCATCTCAAAAGCAGAACATGATTTTCAATCCAAATCAAAACCCAGTTACCAATCAGGAGCAACAAGGCCAGTCCATTTTTCATCCGCAGACTAACATGGCATCAATGAACCAGGAGCAGCAGCCCATGCAATTCCAGAGTCAGACTACAGTGTCTTCTCTTCAGAATCCTGGATCCAACCAGGCTGAAGCACAGCAGCCAGCCATCTTCCATAACTCGCCCCAGATTCAGTTGGTCCAAGGGTCACCAAGTTCTCAAGAGCAACAAGTCACCCTCTTCATCTCTTCAGCTTCCATGTCTGCCTTGCAGAACAGTATGAGCCAGCAAGAGCTGCAGCAGTCTCCTATGTACTCTTCTCAAAACAGCATGGCAGGAATGCAAGGAACTGCTTCCCCTCCACAGCAACAAGCTTCTTTATTTCACAACACAGCGGGAGGTGCTATCAACCAGCTGCAGAATTCTCCTGCTTCATCTCAGCAAACATCAGGAATATTCCTGTTCGGCATTCAAAACAGTAAGTGGTAGATGCCCAATTTATGGTTTAGAAGAACTACTAATTGGAGTCCATGAGACAATGATTGTTCAGTTCTAAAATATTTTAAAAAATGAATAAAATTCTGGAATAAGTAATGTAGCAGTACAATTGAGAATATACATTAGTCTTCTCACACTTAGGATTAACGTGTGACAAAACCACCTTAGGATTGTGTGTATCTATATAGAAATAAGTATATCTATAAACACATATAAAATATTATTAATAACACATATGCAAATATTTTTTAACATGTACACACGTGTTAAAAATAAATAAGTGGCTATGCCCTCTTAAGACAGCTCCACTAATCTTTGTCTTGCTGCATTTGGTTTCCACGATTTATGCAATTACTTTCTCCACACATTGTTGAAGAAAAGCAAAGATTTTAGAAGTCCAGAAGAGAGTCTATTGAAGTGTATTTGAAACCCCTTTAATTTTATAAGCCTGCAATTTTCCATATCTCATCTCTGAATCTAGCGTCTGTGACAAGTTCTTTGGGATGTAGATCCTTTCATCTGCCTGTAAAGGGCTGGATGTTCCTGTGAAGTTCCAGAAGTAACAGATGCAGATGATGATTATAGTATCTTACAAAAGATCTGGACAGAAAGCCATAGCTGTGTGCTTGGCCTGTGGTTACACCTGAATATGTACTTTGCTGTATGAACTCTTTGACAATCAGGCCATATACAGCCAAGCCTTTCCATGAAGCTGAAGATAATGCTACAAGTGGTAGGAGAACGTGACACCATTTGCAGACTTACAGGAGGAGCTAGTGGATACTTTGAAGAAGACACATCTGTAATTAACTCAACACTTATGCCATGCATTCTGGTTTTCTTCTAGCTAAGTATTGCCCTCTGTTTGGGTGTTAATAGTCTTTGGTCATAAATAGAGTGTCCCCATATTCAATATGTACACCTTGACCTTGTGCTTACACCCTGAGAGAGTAACAACCAAAAGTGGTCATGTGAACAGAAGTGCAAGTAACTTTCTACAGAGTTTATAGTCAATAAGGATATATGTAAAGAAGTTGGCTAATTCACTGCGTGTATTAACCCAATTTAAATGGTCCTTTGTTCTTCCCTTCCTGCTTCACAGACTGTGGGCAGCTGCTGACTTCTGGACCAGCTTCGTTGCCGGATGAGTTGATGGCTATAAGTCAGCCAGGTCAGCCACAGAGCGAGGGACAAGCGGCAGTGCCAACGCTTCTCTCCCAGCAGATATCTGAGACTCCTCCACTACCCTCAGCTATGGCAACCAATCAGAATATTGAGAAAATAGATGATCTGCTTGTGTCGTTGCAAAACCAGGGGAACAATATGGCTGGCTCGTTTTAATTAGTCAAGTAAGTGAGGTATTTGGGTTTTGTGGTTTGTTCCTGCCACGTATACTTTTGTTCAGTAAGTCTTTACTTGGGAGCCTATCACCATGCTCAAAGAGATCAGCTTAATTACCAGTATTGCTCAATTAAGAATATAATACCAGTGGCTAGAATGAAGAGTTATTAAAAACAGTCAGAGGTCGGAATTTGTATGAAGCAGTTGAGATGGGGTCTTGTCATTCGGTTGCTGTATGTTTTGTCATCTGCTGTTACCGTCCCGTACTTTACTAGGAAGCAGAGCAGATCACCGACAGCTTGGCAGATAAAAGCGTTATGAAATATGACTGTAGTTAAAAAAGTTAAGGCTTATTGAGTAAAGAACATCTCGAGTCTGTACTATTCTGAGGTTGCCCCCTGGGTTACAATAATGTAATGTGAAAACAAGTGTCGGTAGAATATGGCAGCTATTGAGATTGTGCCACATGCTGAGTCTTTGTTAAAAGTGAGCTGTTGCAATCGGCTGTTACTAGGAAACGTTCTGCTCTTAGAAGGTGCCTTTTTGAAAGGTGAAAGAGGCTTTGACTACAAATGAGTACCAAGTACCAGGAGGACTCTGGAATCTGGTATTGTCCACAGTGTGTAACATGGCTCTAGTTAACTGTGCTGCCATCCTAAATCCTCCATGAGTTTCACTTCAGTAATATACCTTCATTTTTTAATCGAAAATGTTTTGTACAAAAAGTTATGAACTTTAAAAAGAAAAAAAATTGAAGGAGAGTAATCCTCTCTATGAGAGAGTGCTGTGTTCTGATACTCGTTTGTTGTCTGCTTGCAAAGCACACTTTGAAGGTGAAGGAACTATGTAGAAGACAACGACTTTTGTCAGTTATGCCTAACTTTTTCACTTGCTTGTTTTTTCCTGCAGAAATTCTGTGAAGAAAAAAAGTGATGATTTCCCAGATCCTCTCAGACCTTCCGACTCTGGATTAGGCTGTGTGGAACTGATTGCTTCTGTCAAAAAGTGGCCCTCTTCTCTAAAGAGCACACACGTGGCCAATTGCAGTGTCCAGCACCTAAAGCTATGACCATAGTATTTGGGATTTGTAGTGCCAATAATGCTGAAAAGCTATGCTTTGTTTTAACTAGGGCATGGGATTGTACTGTTACTAGATTCCTAAACCTCATTAACAGTGGGGTGCTCTTTCAATTTAAAGCATATCTGGTCAGTTATTATTGTTGTTAGAAGGTAATACATGTTACCACGTTTACTCTTTTTTTTCTTCCTCCTCTTCCTTCTTCACATCCCCTGTTTTGACTAGAAAAGCTTGTGAAGCAGAAACGTCAAATGCCTGTGACATGAGCTCGTAGGTGTCAGAAGGTGAAGGGATCACAGGTTTTACAGTTGAGTGGGAGAGCTAATACTGCTATTTGTTAATTGCAGTAGGTGGCAATGAAAAATATTGATAACTGTAATACACAAGCAGATAATTGCTTGCTGCTGTAGATAGCCAGAGGTGGGCGCTTCCCATCTGAGAATGTGATTAACGGTTTTCCATGTCTCTTATATGTAACTGTACATAGAGCAAGGCTTTGGTGGCTCTAACAAAGTGAAGTAACGAAGGGGAACTTTGAATTAAATTGTGCTCTTAAAATCTTATCCTCTAAAATACCTTCAGTTTGAAAGGAACGTTCTGCCTGGCTGAGGAGAGAACTCTGTCTCTCACTGACTGTATGGGTTACAACTCTGGAAAGCTGCATTAGCCATTCTCAACCCCGCCTTCTCCCTTTCATTCTTTTCATGGTTTTCCTTCTCTCTCCTTCAGTTTTTTTAAAAAACCATAAATATCCTACTGGCTTTGAGGATCAGAAGCAGCTTTTAGGAATCAATGGCATTAAATTGCTTAGTCAGGAGGAGCTTTGACAAATAATCAAGGATTAAGGAGAAAGAGGAAGCAATTTCTCCACCACCTTCTCAGTGCGGGAATCCCCCTTAACCAGTCATTTTCCAGCTGTTACTGATGTAAATCTTCAGCTTGACTTTACTCCAAGTAGGGGGCAAATTACATCATTTCTAAGCATTCTTGAAAATTTCACTTCATCCTGAGCTGTTGCATCTTTGTAGCATATTAAGCTCATTGCAGTTTTGAAGTGATTTTTTTTTTTTTAATACCTACAATCCCCACGTCTAGTTTCGAGATTGTCATGTCTCAATTTAAAAAAAAATAAAAAAATAATTGACTGATGTTACAGAATGTAAAAACAACCCACTCCAGACCATGCAGTTGTATTGTGAGGCGTGTGAATTTTTTTGGGTGCTCCAACTATCCGGACAGTTTTGTGATATCTCACTACAGCCTCATTCAGATACTCGTTTCTTCTCCTTCTGCACGTAGAAAGCTGTTGCTGCGGTTAGAGCCAAACAGCTGTCATGTATGGCTATTATGCCTTGGTAGAGTGTAGTTGGTATCATGTCATTTTTTTCATTTTTGTTATTTTAAATAACAAAGAATAGTCTGTAAATGGTTTTTAAGTTACTCTAGTCTGTTTACTGTGTGTTTTTTCCCTTAACTCGTGTGCTTAGTTGAGCCGTGTAGAGTTTTTTGTTTGTTTTAATGGTTTTTCCTGTTTGTCGGTCTGTCATAACGTTCACTTTCTCTTTCTGTCTCTCTCTTTCTCTCTCTCATTGAGAGGCATTGAATTACGTTTTCAGTAGTAAGGCTTCTTGCCGATATGAAGGGAACTTTTCAGAAAGAGACCTGCTCTGGGTCATTTAATTTTGAATACAGTTTTCAATCGTTCAAGTTTTGGATGGTTTATATCTAATGTGTGTTTCATTTTTTTGGAAAGCTATATTTTGTATTTAGGAAATGGTATACTATTTTGCTATTTGTACTGAGTGAGTACATTGGCATAAATATAAAAATTTATATATATACATATATATA
>VXAK01000418.1:0-17421 GCA_013399435.1 Arenaria interpres | reverse complement strand
AGTGAAATTCAGTGAATTTAATACATTTGAAATTTAATTTAAGAAGTCATATTTATGTTTTAGCAAAGACAAGAAAAAAATACATGGCCTAGTAGTTGTAAATCATAATATATATACTAGGACAGAGGTTTTTAATTATTGATTCTTGATTAATCAGTAGCATACATACAAAAGGGATAAACAAAGGATTTAATACAAGGATTTCTGAAATAAATTAAATTTTTGAATGCACTTTAGAATAAGGACTTTAATCCTTTAATCACAAGTGCTGATATATGGTCTAAGATCCTTTTTTCCTTGATATTTGAGGGTAAGTTATTTTTTTAATAAAAGAGCCACCTAAGTAATTTAATTTTATTTGATCTCAGTTCCACCAGAAATTTTAATGTAGTTCTAAGGCAACATTTAAAAACCTTGTCAACATACAATCTCTGAATATATTAAAACACATAGTGAGGTGCAAGCACCTTAAAAGCCCCTACTAATGGTCAAACCAACAGACAAGGAGGAAATTGACTGGATGATTTCTAGAGCTGAGTCTGTGCTTCTATATTACTTCAAAGTGTTCTTCTGCAGTTCAAGAAAAAAAAAAAAAGTGATACTTTGGGATTTAGTACTAACAATATATCAGGGAATAATTCCAATGTTATTTAGTAAAGTAGATAAGATAATTCTAACATTCTTGCAGATTAAGCAGTTTCTAAGGTATTTCAGGGAAACACATAGTCTTGTCAATATACATTAACTGTTTCCCTTATTCAAAGACACTGAACTCAAAAAGGGTTTTGTGAGGAGCGTAAAAGATTTAAAAGTTTCCATTTCCCTTGACTTCCATTTAAAAATGGTGTGAAAACAATTCTGTTCTCTCTCAGATGCCTGGGTAGTCAGTTGCAATTAGGCTTTGAAATGTGCACAGGGGAGGGTACAAGTCACGGAATCAAGGAATTGTCAGAGTTGGAAGAGACCTCTAGAGATCACCTAGTCTAACTCCCCTGCTAAATCAGGATTTCCTAGAGCACATTACTCAGGACGGCATCCAGGTGGGTCTTGAAAATCTCCAAAGAAGGGGACTCCACAACCACCCTGGGTGGCCTGTTCCAGGGCNTGGACGCAGTATTCCAGTCGTGGCTCACCCGTGCAGAGTAGACAGGGAGAATGATCTCCCTCGACAACTCTTCAATGACCCATGGAGAACAGTTAGAGAAATTGCATCTGAGGAGTGACAGTCCTTCTCAAAGTTACTCACATAGATGTTTACTTAGAGATGCTCACTCAGCTCACTGTCCATTACAATGACACAGACTCTTCCTATAGTGTTCTGATGGAGCTGAGCAGGCCAATGTCAGTGGTGGACAGGTACATTAGTCCTCTTTCTTATTTATCTGTGCTGTTGTTCCAGAAAAAAAACCAACAAATCAACACTCAGAAGTTTCAGAGATTTCTAGTTTAATTGGTGTTTCCAGAAATTGCAAGAGAGTGAGGGAAGATTTTCCATCTTTCTTTTCCAAGAGTCAGTTACTGTCTTATCCTGAAATTGGTATAAATCCCTAAAAATGCTCCCTGTGCAAAACTCAGATGAAATATTTATCTCATCAGATGTGATCTTCTTTGAAGATTGTCCTTAACTAGCAACGGAAAAGTTTTATTAGAAAATAAATAATGGTAATCTATGCAAGAGAGACTGCCTGTGCCACGGGGAGGGTGAGCTCTACAGCCTTTACTTGTACAAGAGAAACCAACCAGCAGACCAACCAACCAATTGATCTCCATGTCTCTACAATGTTTTAATAAAAGGGTAGCTCAAGGCAAGAAGGTAAACTAATTTACCCTTTCTTATCCACATGCTAAAACTTAGATGATACTCTCGAAAAATGATTTCAGAGCACATAAATTGTGCTTAGATGTATATTTATCATAAAGAATTTTAAATCAGCTTTAGGTAGCCTTCAAGATCTGGTGCTATAGAGACTGGTCAGACTAGTGCATTGGAAGTTAATATGTTGGCAACCTTAAGGGTGTTTAGAACCTTTCAGAAGACTGAAGTTCTTCCCTAATTACTGGATATTCAAAAGGGATTGCCCAGTGCATATATAATAATTTTAAAGAAACATTAAAGTCATACATGACAAGTATGATAAAAGTGGCATTTTTTTCCTCATCTTTTGTCTAGAGTTTAACTAAGCATAGTATGAAGAAAGCTTATCCATATCTGGTGTAAATAGGTAACAAAATAAAGTGCACTTTCAAAACTGAAAGTGTTAAATAAACACAGTTTTTCAAAAACTTGCACAACTGCATCCTTTTCATTTTACTGCAGAACCACCCCTGTCAATACCTCAACTGATTGCTTTAGTTACGTATTTTGATCACCTTGTACTTTGTTTTCATCGGGTAGTAGCTCTTTTGAAGGAAAATTATTTTAATACAATGCATATTGAAGCTTTGGATCCCCTTGTCAGTCAGATAACATGTATGCAAAGTCTGCATCCGCTTAAGGGGACACTGGACACATTCACTGAAGAGGAGGCTGTTGAGGGTCATAAATACACAGAAACTACTGCCAGCTCAGGAAATCTCTGAGCCAAAAACAATCAGAGACTGAGAGTGTACTCAAAAGAATTATCATTTATGCTTGCCCATATTTCTCTCCCTAGGCTTTTAATTTAGTCTTAATTCTGTATGGAATAAAGGGCTGGCTGAATCTCTAGGTGGATCCAGTACTGCTTTTCCTATGTGTGTATGGCCTACCAGTGAATACTATTATTTCATAGGCTTCTGTAAATATGTATATGTATCAAATTAGTTTGATTTTTCAGAGCCACTTTTCAATTCCAAGTTGGCAGTGTGTTCCTGTTTTAAATCTATGGGTTGTTATTATTTAAACACACTTGCACAAGCATATATAAAAACAACAAGTATAGAAATAAGTACAAAAGGATCCCAAGTCATTATGTCTTCACAACAGGTTAGATAAGTTTCTGTCAGAGAATATAGATCTACTGGCTTCAGGACAGATGGTTAGACTAGGTACTTCAAATGTCCGTCCCCCTGGCCTTTCAATGATATAGGCCTCATTTTAAGAAACTATCAAAAGTAAAACTCAATTTTAAAGTTGATATCTTTGGTTACTAACTTTGTTTTTTATTTTATTTATTAAGTCCAATAGTTCTGCAGAACGTCGAAAAGTAAACAGTATACTTGTAACTACAAACTCTGTGAATCGACCAGAAATGCGGATCCTTTCAGTCTCAGTTCTTTGTCTTACTAATAGAACTACTTTTGCCCTTTAAACAAATACCAAACAAAACCAACAGTAGCTCCCCTTGTCCGGAAAATATAGCCCCCTAACTCACCTAATATAGAAGATTGTTATAAATATTCCTCACATACCTTTTTGGTAAGAACAGTTTCTTCTTCAGTCTCATAAGCTATAAATCAATCGGCACTGATTATTGGATTTACCACATATCTTTGATACCAATATAGGTCCATTGTCTCACATTTTTCAGTGTTTTATCCCCTCAATATGGGGCAATAAATTTGTTCCCATTTTAGTGAGACAATCTTAGATGTAACCTCTAACCTCAGGCCCAAACTTGGCATAAACCCTAAACTTGTACAGTGTCCTGATTGCACATATGCAAAATGGTGTGAGCATGGTCTTGAATGCAGCAAAGACAGGCTAAACCTTCTCAGTCTCCTGGCACCAGTTCAAGACTCTGTGAGGCTAGGTCCAATGTGGATAGGATAGACACACTTGGCTTGAGGCTACCAGTCATGTTTTGCTGTGGTGTCATGGAGATGACACGGCCAGGAAAGTCAGATTTGCGATCTTTCCTAGAAGATCCTAGTGTTGCACATAAGAAAGAACAATAGTATGGTCTGGCTCAGTTTTTATCTATTGAAAAAAGTATGGGTGTGCTGCCCTAGGACTAGGGCCATGTGGACAGACACAGTTCAGAAAGCAGTCACTATTTTGGCCTACCATAGGGACGACTACTTACCAAGCAGTGTAGTTGCAAAAAATAAATCAGAATGCACACAGGAAGCTGAGCAAATTAGAATTGTAACTACAATTTTTTCTATGACACTTGCACACATTAGAAAACTAAAGCGATCTGATAACAATCTGCATTTTGAAGTCTTAAAATGGCTTCATAGTTAAATGGGTATGAATAAACTGTTCCACGGCATCTACTCTGAAGGACTTTGAGAGTATGATAAACCTTAAGTAAAATAAAGCTCCAGCCTGAGCTTTCCTGCTACTTAAATCTCTTAATCTTTAATATAAATATCTCCCTCACTAAAAACACAGTACAGCACCAGCTATTGTCAGGGGATATTCTAGTACCCAGCAAGCCAAACAGGTCATTCACTGGAGAGCAAGCCAGTGTATTGAGCTATGACACTTGAGCAGTGTTAACATTAGTGGAGCATTGCCAGAAGTGTGTCTGTATATTTTTGTTGGATGGTACTACAAGTAGCAGTATGTAAAAAGCTGACAAAGGGAGAAAAGATGAAAGCAAAAAGCTGGGATAGAACTAATGATAATAAAACTCTTGGCAAGTCAAATTACTGAGAGTCTCATATCAAAAGCAACTTTGACAATAATGGGATTGCAGAGTCCATAAAATTAGTCATGATTCAAAGATAAAAACATCAACAATTTGCATAAAAGCTTTACTTTAAAGATTCAGCACTGTGTACCAAATGAAGAAAAAAAGCACCACCATAACAGTAACACTTCAGTATAGGTATCCATTATCTAATGCTTATATAATGGAAGCCAAATGAGCTCATTATTATCAGTGCTATTATACTGAATACTAAATGAACTCATCATAGAAACATGCTTGCTTTAAAAACTATTACTGCACCATCAGTGACAAGGAAAAAAACATTGCATACAAACTTCCTGAGATGACTAATTTGATTTCAGTGTTAACTTCTAATGCATTATTAATCAACAGTTCATTATACTTTTAGATAGCACTTAGTTTATTTGTGGTTTATTTGTACACAATTCATTTCTGTAATCTTTTACTATATTGCACTTTATTCGTATGTAAACAATGCTGGTTTGGGCTGATACAGATTTACAGTAAATGGAAGTATGTTGCAAAACCAGGGGAGGTACAAAAAGAGTGATGCAATTCAAAGTAAACAATAAGATAATACTATGAGTAAAATGTGAAATTTTAAAATTTTCAAATGGACCACATAAATTTATTGCTGAAAGATGCAAGAATACAGTAAATTTTATAATATATATAATAATATCTAAATGTGTATGTGTACTAACAAATTGCACATTAAAAATAGGTATTAATGCTTAAGAAATGTGATCTCAAAGAATATGGCAATTCATATGAACTATTTATATTTATATTTGACTATTTATATGTAGATGTTTTAATGTACCAAAATCACATATATAAAATATACTGTATTACTTGGAGCCTACAAGTGTTTGATTTTTATTTTTTTTTCTGTCAACATAAAATGCAATATTTGCATGACAGAAAATTAATATCGCTTCTGTCTGGACTGGACACACCATGACTTACATTATAAGCAGCATTTTTAGAGTAACTTCAGAATTCTGAAATGATTTTCTGGTAAAAGAATTTATGAACAACAAAATAATGGAGAGTTAGGATTACTGGAATGCAGAAGTTCTCTTCTCTTCAAGACTGTTTTAGCACTTACAGAAATTACTGAAAAGCTCCTTTTCCCCAGTGTTTCACAAAAAAAAGGACTATGATTTTTCTATTTTTTTTTATGTTTTCATTTACATTCACATTACAAATTCAAAAATTATTCTAAAAAAAATCACATAGTTGTAAACGGAATTAAAATTTAAAAGTAAAAGGAAAACTATTTTCAAAGATATAATTTCAAAATATTTAAGTCATTCTTCTAAAATGAGTTTTATAACAAATAGTTTGGAACAGTAGTTCTGCCACAAATTTTCAGTGAGAGGCTGGTTAAGCCACACTCTTTATCTGATGATATCCTATTTACAGAGGTAGAACTCTAATAATTTTTGCTTTCTAGTAATAATGAGAGGACAGAATGAGTAATATGTAAGAAAGATTTGACATTGAATCTAGCCAACATAGGAAAAGTAAAGAAACAGTCCTGAGAAAATATTTTTCTTCTTTTACTAAATGGTAAAATGTCCTTAACTCATAGATTGATTCACAGAATAACCACTGCTGTCATCTTTTTATGGAAGACTTCAGATATTCTCCAAAGGAAATGAGCTGAAAAAGAATTCCTATGGGATAGTAAATATACAGATTTTGAAGAAACCTCTCTGGGAGTTTTTCAAATTATGGTATAATTATTCCTTTTTTTGGCTTTGTCCTCTGTTGTAAGATGATTCTTTGAATCCTACACTCTGTTTCCATAGGATAATTAAATAATATGTATACAAATAATGTTGTATAATTTTGTTCTTTGTGGTGACACACACATAATTTTCATATGGCATGCACATTGTCAGAAATTCCAAAACTTTCAACCAGAAGAATTTTTGGCTTAATACAAAAATATGGAAAAAGTTCTGCTAAGGTCAACTTGAAAAATATATTAAATATTTGAAAATTTTAAATAATTATTGATTTTCTGAATAAGAACATTTCCAGGAAAAAGAAACATGATCAACATGCTATAATATAATGGTGGATTTTTCCATCATGTTATATTTGTTGATGATCCTGGATTGAGCTAGTGAATCAAAGCATAAATGATTGGTACTGTTTACTTTCAAAGTGGCACAAATTTCTTCTTTTTATTTGGGAAAAATCATTTGCTTCCTTTGTGATATGCTTTTTTAAATGATCACTGTTTTGTCAATGCAAGAAATCCAAGGTTTGAGGCAACACTGAAGTTATCATGTTAAAATAAACAAGGTAGATACAACAGGTTCCTCCTAAAATTTAATATCATCTCCTTCCTTCTTTGCAGGTGCAGTCCTTTTTTATTAATTTATTTAAGTACCTTTGCCAACACAAGTTTTTCAAAACACCAGCTTTCATATGTGATTCAGCAGCCTCAGGAAGGTATCTAATTCTAGAGCTGTCTAACACTTTATGTATGTGGTCTTTGAAGTGTAACGTTGTATTGGCTTAAACCTGGAGTAATTCTGATGCTCCCAGTCAAAAGCAATTCTGAACTTATGCAAATTGAATGCTTAGCTAAGTGTCTTCTGCATTGTTTCAAGTTCCTGATCATAAACAAAATTCCATGCTTAGCTTGGTTATGTTTAGGTAATCCTACAAGCAACAGTAACAACAAATTAAATTATGTTATTTGGCTCTCTGTGACAAGCTCACTGATTGTCTCCAAAATTTGATTACAGGACATGCATTGCTTGAACTCTGTGCCCACTGAGGATGGTCCCACAAATAGAAGACACTACATATCATCAATGATTGCATCAGAGTTGCAACAAGTACATTTCATAAAACATTCATTTCTTGCAGTACAGAGTAAAACCTAATTTTATGACCAAAGAAATCTAGCATATATTCAAAGTTAACAAATATATGTTGGTTGTGTTAGTGTGTGGATATACAATGGTGCACATTTATACCAACAGTCTGGGGTAACAATGAGGGATTGGTACCATTAGCAAAATAAGTAAAACGCTACATTTTGTGAGATTTGGTTCCTTGCCTCTTAATCAGAAAAATAGGATCTTCTTTTGCAACTATACAATAAAGTCCTAGGTACAACACAGTACTCTTTCCTCTTAAACCTTGCCTTGATTTTCTGCACTAGAACAATGAAGACCTTACCAAACTTGCAGCATTTTCATGACACCTTCCAAGGAGCTATTCCAGTATTTAGCCAATATGACACGTACAGATTACATCAATACTTTTAGTGGAAGATGATATTTCAGGGCTCTAGGTTTATATTGCTTGCTGTGGCTGGGACACTATTGTACAACATTTTTGAAGTATTGCTCTGCCAATTAAAAATGTTCTCTAACAACAGATTATATAATTACATACATATGCGTGTAAGAAACCGTTATGGCACATAATAGATTGAAACAAAAGTGTTCTGCATCTTGATGATTTGTTAAATGATATCTATTTTGCAGCCAAGATACATAGTTACAGGTAAAAATTGAGAGGTTGTTTATTTTCCATTAAGCTGACCCACTTATTCTTCTCTCCTAGTGGGAAAACAAACAAAACCTGGAAGTGATGTCCTTGGTTAAATAAAAGGCTCATAATTAGTGAAGTCATAGTTACAGCTCACAATGACTTGATATAGTGCATACATATGTGCATATTAAATGTGGCTGGGAACAAGCCAGATTCAGTTCGTACCCTGTTAGAATCCTTCTGGCCTGAACAACTCACAGTTCTCAAAAACTCACAGTCAGCTGGTGTGTTTGATGCATGAGAGAGAAAGGGAGATTTCCTGAGCAACAAGGAATGTCCAATACTTGAACTTAAACTGGATTTCATCTTTCTTACTTGTCTAAAGGTTGGGAACAGTCAGTAAGATAGAGACAGAGATGACCTCTTCCAGAAGGTGTTTCATCATATTTATCTTGAATGCCTTTAGGAGTTAAAGAAGAATTGCTATTTAAAGGGATCTGTATTTATTCAGTGACAACAGAGGTATCCCAGGCAACTAGCTGTCTTAATTTTTCTGAAGTTGTGTAGGATAAATCCTGTCTTTGATTTTGGAACCTAAAATATATTCTTTGCATGTATTTTTATTGTTTAAATTTTCCTGAATCTGAGCTTATATACAGGCACTTAAACACATCTCACAACTTGCATCCATAGAGCATCCTGGCTAAAGTCAGTATAGTAATGTCCAATTTGTTAGGGTAGTCATTACTCAGATGTTGATCTTTTTGGCGATCTCCTGTTCTGGTTAGCAAACATTTTGGAAAACTATTTGGAAGAAACTCAGCAGATATTCTTTTTTTTTTCTTTTTTCTTTTTGGATTAAATCCAAACCCCTCAATCACAAATCAGCAGCAGTTCAAAAACAACCTCACATTTTTGATGTTAAAACAACCACCAGATGGCGGCCTTACAATTCATAAATAAAACACAAAAGAAATTGAGTGTGAGTGGGTTTTTCCTGGTTTATATTTGGTGGGGTTTTTTTTTGTTGGTTTGGTTTTTTAAACAAAACCAAACCAAATCGTTGAATAGCATAATCTATCTCCAGATATTTTAACTGCTGCAGGTTTTATTAGAGCAGAAAATTCCCTAAATTCTTCACTTTCACTTACTCCACTGCAATAAAGACACTGTAGTTCTATACTTGTTATCAAATGTCTAATTTCTAACACAGAAAACACTAGCAGAGTCATCACTCCCACGAAGTATGCAGTGGTACATTTATCAATGAAATTATGGTCAGTATGTCATTGTTTCCCCTTTTGTATAGCAGCACAGCCTTTTTAAAGACTTTCAATTTGCATAGTCAGGCTCACAAAGTGATCTGTCTGTCAAACTGATGCAGGTGCCAGACTGATGCAAGTGCCAGACACATACTGGGAGCCTTATCCAAAGTCTGAAGCCTCATCTGGGAGGCTTTCCACCCCTTCCAGTAAGCTTTGGGCCAATCCCCCTTTTCAGTCTCTGTCTGATATCTATCTAGGAAAGATCTGATGTAGAAAGCAATTTCCAGTAAAAACAATGTCCATAAAATACAATATTATTCATCAATTTAAAATAGAAAAGGTAGTTAAAAATAATTTTTGGCAACATATACTAGCAATCTGACAATCTTTCAATGTTTGATTATGCTAATTTAAAAGAATAAAATTGGTAGGAGTTTACAGGCCAGACAGACTTACTTTGATACTCAAAAGATAGCAGTACAAATTACTAAACAATCTATTTTAAAAAATCTAGAGGATAACAAGATGATGAGAAACAGCAAACATGAATTTGTCAAGAACAAATCATGTCAAGCCAGCCAAATTTCCTTTCCTGGCTGTGTGACTAGCCTAGTAGACGAGGCAGAAGGCAGTACATGTGGTATATTTTGATGTTGGAATGAAAAGTTCCACTTACCATTTCTGCAAGCAAATATTGTGATGAAATCACCACATGGGTAAAAAAACAGTTAAAAATCATGCTCAGAGATTAATTAGCACTATTTCGTTGTCCGACTAGAATGTCTGTCTTGAGTCCTGTTCTGGTCAGCACTTTCATCAGTAGCTTGAATGATGAAATAACATATAAATTCACATGAACTGCAGACACCCTAGTTGGGGCAGCTGACACCCTACTGAAAAGAGGACTGGAATTTGACCAGAGAAATAATATAAAATCAAGAAAATGTAATTGAGTTAGATAAGAACAAAGTGAAGCTGAAAGAGAAAGGTGAAAGCAGATGCACGGGTCCAAGATGGGAAATAAATATCTGGAAATGGGAAATAATTCTGGAAAGATAAACTCCTTGTCTAAAATATTTCGAGAGACTCACTCACTGTGTGCATTGAATTTGATGCATACAAATCACTCTTCTGCTTTACTTGACATTGATGATGTCTCATGGAGTATTTCAACCAGTTTTAGGAATAACTTTCTAAGAGACTAACTGGGGTCAGTCCAGACGAAGATAATTAGGAGGGCAAGGTATTTATAAAATATGGCTGACAGAAGCAGTGGAAGAACTGTTTTTTCAGGGTAGAGAAGACTTCAGAGACTTGAGTTCTTTAGTATCAAAAAAAAGTATTTATACTCTCTACATCACTGAATAGAGCAAGAAATAATAATCTTTGTTTACAGAAAGGAAGATTTAGACATTAGATAGTAAGAAAGGGTTTCTTACTATAAGGGTAGTTATAGTATAGTATACTATAGGATAGTATATAAATATACAGACTAGTTAGTGAGCAAGGTTGTGAAATCTCTCTTGGAGGTATATAAAAACAAATTAAACAAACCTATCCAGGAGAGACTATCCAATCCAACCTTAGGGGAAAAAAAACACAATGAAGGTTGTGGTTTGTTTTTTTTCAAACAAACTTTTGAAGATGCTTAAGTTAAATAGCCATTTTTACATCTATTTTCACCAGGTAAGATACCCAAAGATCATCCATCATTCCACTTCAAAATGGTTACCATTTCCTATTATTCTTAATGAGATTCAGCGAAGGTGCTGTGCTCTTTCAAAATTATGATTGTTTCCAGAGAGAAAAGCCAGCAGACATCTTAAGAACAAATTGAAAACGATGGGGGGCAGATAACCATCTCAGAATAATCACCTAAAAGTTGGCAAGCTTTGAAAGAAGACAGTGCTGTATGGAATTCTTTTGCAGCAGAATAGTATTCATCAGCCCCTATGGAAGAACCAGCTTCAGGAAAGAGACTATGAGAGGAAAAATCCTTTCATCCTATATGACATGAAGTACAGGCTGTACCAAAGAATCCTACAAGTTTTAACTGAGTGACACAGAAAATCCTTATTCTGAGGATAACTGAAAACAATATATGTTAAGCTCAAGTAACTTGTGATCAATTTTGTAAATCCATCCATGAAAGCTTACTTTGAAATTTTTACTAAAAATCTGAAGAATATATCTTTGTTACAAAATGTTATTTGGTGTTTGTTTTGCATACAAAACTTAGATCATTCTTAACTCTGGAACTGCCAGAGGTGCTTCTATAGCATGTAATAAAATAGTAGCACATAGAACAGAGCAAAAAATTATTTTCTGATTTTATCTTCCAATGAAGCTAATAAGGAAAAAAAAGAGGAAGAAAATAACAAAAAAATGTTAAGAATATGTAAAAATAGTAACAATTTAGATAACCATTTTAAATTTTCATATTGTGCCACACTGTAGGAGAGAAACCCCCACAGTCTTGGCAATTTTAATACATAGCACTTGCTTCAAGCTCATCTTGTGATCATGAAGAGTGAAAATAAGACCTACATAACGCTGTAGAGGTCTTAACTGAAGCATTTACTTCATTATGACAAATGTTTTATCAAACTTGCAAACCTGGCATTGAATGAAGATTACAGATTCAGCAATGCAGTGGAATATCTTTCAAACACCCTCACTATCCTTCAGTAGACAATCCTTGCCCATGCCTAGGTGAAACCACTTGAGAGTATACAGGGCATTTATTTCCTCTCTGGACGGTTATATTGTCTATTTTTTCTGTATTTTTTGTTATACACTTATTACTAAAGACCAGATAAACATAAATTTCCCAATCCTATAAAATTGTTGAGTATGGAAATCCCAGAAGTAACTTTCATCTTTTTAACTTCTTGCATTCTTAGGGAGAGGCAGGAAGAGGGAGGTATCAATAGAAGATTCCAAATGCTATGGGCGAAAAGCTTCATATTGCTTTGAAAATGGTTTATACTGTGGGAATGTTCTGTTGCATATGTTTTCATTTTGAAACATTCACTACTTACTACTTTTTCACAAATTATGTTATACTCAGCTGGTAATTTTCAGTTATAACTAATAAGATAAGTAAAATACTCAAAAGATTCTGCACAATTTTGTAAGGAGCCACAGCTTGTTTATTTAATTTCTTTACCGTCAACAAGACTGTCATGGAAAGAGACTGAGGGCTGCCACCCCTTCACAAGTTAATGCTCCAGGTATCTCTGGAAGAATTTGTGAATTTGAAGGTAAAATTTCTGTCTGTTAGAGAGGAAAATATCTAATCGCTAAAGTTGAGTGAATTTCTCTCCATGTGTTGATTAACACCAGATCTTTTTAGGTCTATTTCAGCTTCACTGTTCCTCTGGCATTTGAGTTGTCGGCCCAGCTCTATATACTTCAAACAGAATTCAATTGAGATCTTCACTATAAATAATATTCTTACCATACAGAAAAGTGACTATCATATAGGTAATATTTTAACCAAACTAGAGGAGGTCTAGCTATACGGTAACTCCAATGCTGTGTTACAGTGTTAACATTAGGGATGAAATCTTAGCATTCAGCTGGAGGGAAAGAAATCTTGAACTCTAGACAAGATTTTACTATCTAGTTTGACTGTTGATACCATGGTGAACAAAATGAGAAGTGAAAAATACAAACGGTAATTTCATGACAGTTTTAAAACTGCTTACTGTTTTTCCTCTTGCAACTATAAAATAAAGTTGCTAGTTCCAGTGGATTTGGCAATTTCCTGGTTATGATTGGCATTTTGTGAGGAAACAGATCACATACTATAACATAAAAAAATATTACTAAGGAAAGACGACTAAATAGTTTTCTTTGATAGACTCTTAGGCCACACTACCCTAATATTTTCATCACCTAGAGCCATTTCAGAGCCCCGTGCAGCACTTCGTTTCCTAAAAAAGTTGTTTTTTTCTACAGGTTGAGGATGGAAGACTAGAATATGCTATATGAGAAGGGAGGCTTGGATTGTCTTGTTCAGCACATACGTGTTATCCAATATAGGTAGAAGGGCCTAAATATTGTAAGAGTTACCACATCAAAATTTCAAAGAAACAACGATATGTTTCACAATGTCTAGGGATTCTCTGTAGTTTGCTCCGTAGTTTTCTTCCTTCAGTTTATTTCAGTTTTTCAAATTATGTTTCCTGCCTTTAAATTTTTCAGTTGTATTTTGAATACTGATAATTTTAATTTGTGTTGTTTGTACAACTTGAGAATCCTCTGACGAAACTTAAATATAACCCTAATTGAATTATATTTTCCAACATAAAATCAATCAGATTTTCTTTTTTTATTTTGGGTGCAAAATGCAGTAAGGAATAGATTTTTTTACTTTTGCTTACTGGTATTCCAGGTGTTTAAAAAGTTGTATCTGTAATATACTGGCCTTTGTATTCAGAAAAAGAAGGCTCTACAGGTGATTTGCATTCATCTATGAACATTTGTCTGTCTTTCACTCTTTTATGTGATTAAAACTTACAAAAAGGCAAAATAGGAAAGCGGTTTTTCCAAATTCCACCATGTCATCGTTTGGCCAGACTGGTCACTGAAATGAATGACAGATGCTCTCTTCTACTTCTCTCCCCTTCATTCAGGAATGCCTGGATCATGATCAAAGGAAGATGAACAGACAGAGTCCTCCTTGGACACCAGCCACTGAAGAAAGAGAGACGACCCTCTGTTCCCTCAGGTTTTGTACTGAGCATGGGGCAGATGGGATGGAATATCCTGTTGGTCAGGTTTGGGTCACCTGTCCTGTCTGCTCCTCCGTGCAGGTGGGATCCCTCTATGCTCTTCTGCTTCTGACCCTCCAAAGGGACAAATAACAAAATTAGCTGACCTTGGTTGTTGTGGCAATAAGTATAAGCAAGAGCCTCTCTGCATACCATTCCTTGGCATAAATTGTAAACAATCAAGTCTTATCACTCTGCAAGAGGACTACTGTATGAAAAATATGCCTGTATTATTCGGTTAGGTGGAAGAGGCTTAGCTGAAAAGTAAAATTACTGAACAGAAACTTGGTTCTGTTTTACCATAAACTGGGACACACCATTAATTTCTAGAAGCCACCAAATATGGCATCTGTCCTGGAGGATATCAAGATGGCAATGTAGTAAGAAGATTAAGGCTAGTATAAGTCATCACAGGACTATGACTAGATTTCTGTTTATGTGCTTTAACTCAGGTTAGGATGGTTACTGGTGCAGTACAGGTTGATTTGTTACACAGAGAACATTAGAGAATATCCAAGCACTGTTGGGTTAGAAAAGCTGAGGTGAAAAAAATTAATGTGCTGTTAAACAGAATTAGGAATTGCATTGGATGTGCACAATGAATTTTAACAATTCCTGGCACTCAACAAATGCTGCCTGAGCATCTTGCATATTTTTTAAGGCACAGTATTAAAAATATGATGGCTATAATGCAGAATAAAATTACAACCTTAGATAGGAAGTGAATTTTGTATTTTGACATACATAGATATATATATATATAAAATATTCCTTGTAACATTAATGTTGGTATAGATAAGTGTTTATTGTGTTACCATAGTAAGTTACCCTGTTAGTAAGGTACCATGTTCTTACCATGTTAGTAAGAAAAAACAATAATTGCTAATTATTGACAGAAACATTCATGGTTACACTATGTTAAGAAAGAGGATTTTCCACATTTTTTTTACAGAATAATATTTTGTATGAAAATTTAATGTGCTCTCTAACTTTAAGGCAAACCTTATTAAATAAAATCTACTGTGTATAAATTGTATTTTAAAATAATTATAAAATCATCTAACTACACATAACTGCAGCTTTGTACATGACCTATGGTGGAAATTCTTACACTTATTTAATATTCCTCAGATTCTCAGAATGTGCTTTAATGTCTGTGAGCCTTGTACTAGCCTTTTGCTTTTTCAAAAAGTATTAAAATTCTTTAAGAAAATGTTAGTAGTAATTCTACTGTCATTAGAAGTAAGAGGTAAATGATCACAGTATTTTATTTAAATAAGATAGGGTAATTAAAAAAAAAAAGTGTTGCAACTTTTTGCAGAAAAAAAAGAATAAATTTTAAGCAGTAACACTTTCCAGTGAGTCAAAAGATTCTGGACCCTGAATAAAAATTTGGTGTCCAAACCCCAGCTTTTCCCAAAGTAAGTCTTCTGTGTGTCCTCTTTCAAATATTGAAATCACTCACTTATCGTATGAATAAAACTCTATACACCTAAATGAAGCGCAGTGAATATCTGTGCTCTCCTAATTAGCTAAGACATCCAGCATTTTTTGAAATCAGGCTATGAGGGTAATCCTATGAAAATTATGATATGAGATTAAACTCAGGCTGTATATTTTTTTCCATATTTCATACAAAACAAAATGGAGTTACTCGTTATCTACTTTTTAATGATTTAATTGTAAGAAAAGGAGACTGTTTATGGATTAAGGTGTAATTCTGTGTAAAGAACATCAGAAAGTGCAGCTCTCAAATTTTCTGTTGAGTATTATTGTTCTCCTTTTTTTGATGCCTTCAAAATATTCATACAGTGCTCCTTTACCATTGCATTTGAGATGATCAACATCACTATATAGAAACTTTGTCACAAATCTCAAAAAATGTGGAATCCCAGAATACATTCAAAATGAGGGAATATCACAAATCTAATGCCTGGACTCAGATGTGAAATAGTCTTAATTTGCTGTCCACACAAACCCCTTCTCAGCCCCATTCCCAGATAATGGAGATTAACTGAAAGTCTGTTACTGTGAGCATGAGAGGATTATCATAGTTCTTCCTTGTGCAGATTGCTGTTTCCAGAAAAAAAACCCACCCACCTATAAAATGCAGCATTCTGTAGAACGGTGTCTAAATTTGTTTTACACTCTGTTCTGAAATGTCATTAATCACAATTTCCAATATTCAAACAAGTTAGTCTGTTACTGATAGCCCCCCACTCAATCTGTTACTCATGAAATTAGAACTGTTGTAGAAGAAGCATTACCCGTGAAGTATTGAGTTTTCAGTATTGCGTATAAATCAAAAGATCTCCAAGTTCTTTGATACTCATTTAACACCTAATCCATTATACTCTCAGCTTCTCATGGGTACAGGAATTACACCAGATAGGCTCGTTTTTATCAAGTAAAGAAGGAAGTTTACCCAAGAATACTTTTCATTAACTGATTCTGTGTAGTCTTTTTCCAAGTTTCAGTATTATAAACCTGGTATTTGAAAGTGACTTCTTGACGATTAAAGTTAATTTTATTTGTTCTTCTTGCAGTTAACCATATTATTCTTATCCAAACTTGAAGCACAGCTAGCTTCTATTTCAATAATTAGGATGCTTCATAATCAAGGTGTTCTGCTCTTAATGTAACAGTACTTAAGACTTTTTTTTTCATAATTTCCATTATAACTAATCTTTGCTGTGAATAGTCAAGATACCTGAAAACAGCAAAATTATATCATTTGATGTCATGAAAATGAATTTTTTTTCTGTGTACAAGCAAGTGAAAGATCTATAACTTTGTGAAGTAATAGTGAACTTGTGAAGTAATAAAGTATCAAGGGGCTGTCTCCTGAAAAAAAACCATTTTTTTCAATCTGAAGTACATCAATAGGTTGAAAAGGTAGAATAGCTTGTAACAAGTGCATTCCAGGTTAAATCAGTGAAAATAACTGAGATGATGGTGCTTGAAAGCGATACAATAAGAAGCTGCAAAACTCAAGGCATCCATGACAGTACTAAATCTAACAAATGAGATTAGGAGAATTCAGAAGAGACATCAGCAGAATTTCTTGAGTAGCTCTTTTAATTTTTTTTTGTCTCAGCTGTTTCCTGTATGACAATTTTATTATACAGTACTTTTCTAATATAGTGACTTGTAAAGCAACCGACTGGCATAGTAACAGAATTATGTAAAGGAAGAATTTTTTATACATTCTATAAACAAACACACCCTGTGAGAGCCACAGGTAGGTCATTGACT
>VXAK01000417.1:148464-202713 GCA_013399435.1 Arenaria interpres | reverse complement strand
AAAGTATGTCAGTTGTGTACTCCTGTTCTAACCTCCTTCACCCCTAATCCCCTCTGCCCATAATATCACATGAATTTCTGAAGATCATTTCTGAGAACTAAGACCTAAAAGGTAACCCATTAGAAGTTTTACTACAATCCAAATGAATCCAAAATTTTTTTCATAAATTTCATATAGTATTTTTTTCCAAGATTCTACTCCCTTTGTGTGAAGCAAGAATGCTCCTCTTCTCCTGAGCATCACTTTCCCATAAAACTCAGTGCCAAACTCACACTGACTTCAGTTCAGAGAACTAGATGAGCATGGAATGAAACAAAGTTATGCAGTCCTATATTATCCAGAGATCACTTAGAATGTAATTGTAAAGCATTACTCTTCAGTTGTTTTTCCATAAATCCATGCAGAGAAAAGAGAATTGTGACCATAGAAGCACCGAGTCTTAAGTTTGAAAGGCATAGACAATTAAGTGGTCTCATGTTTCAGAAATTCTCTCTCAGAACCAAAACACTGCTTGCTTACTCCGTAAAAAAATGACTTAAGGCTGCAGACCTGCTGGTTGGTAGCCCATGAAAAATCCTTAAAAATATCTTTAGTAGGAAAGGAATAACATTTTTCTGATAAGGGTTTTATATTAATTTTGATGGGACAATGTAAAATAGAATACAGCTTCTTCCCTTGATTGTTGCTGCTATGGTTTTGAGCTACATAATTATAGTATGCACAAGTCTAAACTAGATACTTTTATAACTGCTAAATGCTCAACAAAAGCAAATAACTACTCATATGAAATCCAGTGCAGAAATAAAATATTCTAATGAGTATACACAAAAATGTACACAGTAATATTGTCAGGATTATTTACTGTCATAAAAATATTACATAATACATTTGGTGGTTTTGATAATGTTTTTCTAGTTGATCCTACAATGAAATCTTGTTTTCAGTTTACAGTTACGGGCATGTAATTATATCTGACACTGCACTCATTTGTTGTTTATTTTTCAGGTGAACCAAACAAAATCTCAACAAGAATAAATTAGAGAAATTAACACACCTTTGTTACTCATTCTGTTGGAAATTGCTCAACACTCAGTAACTGTCAAAAGACAAAGCAACTGTAGATAGTATTAACAAAACTAAAATTATTCATCATGTCAGTTGCATAAAGATATTTTATATGTGCTCTAGATGTAATTTAGTTTGCTCAAATTTTGCCACCAAAAAAAAAAAAAATTAAAGCAAATACAATATGTGACCTCATTCAAAAATGTCCAAGTAATACAATTTTAGAAATGGTAATGTGTCTCCATGGATTAAACAAGAACCCAGATGATGAGCTGTGGCTAAACACATAACTTGTAAATAACTACACCATCTTTACTAGGAAAGATTAATTCTACCCCTTGAAAACTGCACACGGTTTCAACCTTCCTGTCTTAGAAGGGATATAAAAAAACTTGAAAATGACCAAGAGCAGAGATTCAAAAGTATTTCCATATAGGAAAGACTGATTAAGTTAGGTCTCCTTATTGAAAAAGAGACAACTGGGACAGGACATCACTGTCTTGTGTGTGGGCAAGAAACAATGGTATATGATTATTCACTGTTTCCCATATTGCAGAAACCTGGCCATAACTAGTGAAATTATTTGACAACAGGCTCAACTCAGACAAAAGAATGTCACAAAATGTTTTGTTGAATTGAAAAAAGGATTAGTTTGGTATATGGGGAAAAGTCTATCAGCAGCTATTAAAAAAGAGTCTTGTGCCTAACCTGCAATTCAAAAGTTCTTAATCCTCCCGATTGTCAGAAACTGATAGGATATAGAAGGAAAATTGCTTTATAATATTTTCCATTTTCCCTTAATCTTTCTATAAGATTTTTCTGGTTACTGCTGCTACAGATGAGCTATTGGGCTAGACAAATCTGTGGTCTGACCCTGCACAGCTGCTCCTACACTCTCAGACTGCAGAACTGCGTTCCTTTTCTGAACAGAGGAGGACACAAGGAAACATACTGGTATTAAACATAGAATTTCTACATAAATAATAAGTAAGTATTGTATTATTCATGCTAACTGATTTTCTTTGTGTTTACACTGCACATTATCATTATTTATGCCGTAATGTTGGTTTCCAGCTTTGGATATTTAAGCTTATTTTCAGTATCATTCTTATTGCAGAACTTTTAATGTTATTTGCAGTTCAGATTTATTGGACTTAACATTACTCCCACTTTATTCACCCAGATATGATACAAATCAGGGTAGGAAGTTTGGTGTTCAAAAGCAGAATCTTACTTCTGAATTTCCAAGCGGCTGGAGCATTTACATAAGGCGGAACATTGTTCTCTTTAGTTTTCACTTTGAATCCCTGATGTAGAGACTTGACTCATTCTGCCCCTGTCACCTCAAACTCCACATGCTGAACAAGTACAAAATGCTCAAGAGGTTGCGGTATGTGTCCAAAGGGGCAATTCCATCTTTAGTTCTACTCTACTTTGGTTTTGTCAATTGATAAAGACCAAGAAAAGATTTACTGCAGTACTCCCTGCTCCCTTTGTGCCTTCCTCTGAGGTTTCACGAGGGGCTTTGGGGCTTAGGGGAGAGGGGTGATTTGAGTATCCTTCATTTGGATTTTGTGTTGGGTTTTTTTTTGAAAGAAATGGACTGTGTCTAAGATGTTAGAAAAGCAGAGGTTTTTAAAATCAAGCCACTTGCTTTCTTCAAGCTTCTTACCTTACAGAAAGAGAAAGTTGGGGGGAGGGGAGGGAATGAAATAAAAAACAGGGAGAGAGAGATGAAGCATTACACTGGCTTTTTATTTTATTTCACTTTTTAGTAACATAATCCTGAGGCAAATGCTCAGAGAATATTCCTTTCCTCAAAGAAAAACAACATTTATGGCTGAATCAGCTCAGAAGTTGTAGTGACTGCCTGCTGATTTTTTAATAAAGAAGGGAACTGAAATCACTCCTCATGAATAAAAAACCATAATAGGATAAGCATTTACTTTCCAGGAAAACAAAAAAACAAAACAAACAAATAGGTGGTTTCCAGGACTTTCCATTTGTAATGATTTGTCCTCTCTAATATATCCTAAAGCTCGAGTCGCACTAAATCTGATAATAGATCAGCAGATATGATACCAAAATAGTCTACCCATGAGTCTTTCAACTTTTTCTGAACCTTACCCTGCTGCCTTTGAATCCATACCTGATCTTCTGCTAGCTTCGTTGGAGCAAGCTCTTCTGGTTAGAAGCCAGCCTAGCTCAAGTTTGGAATATTTCTTTGTGCAGCATGTACCAGTGAGGAACTAAAAGCCAGATTCTGCTTATCCAAAGGTAAAGCAGTGCCTGGAGGTGGGTCACCATGCACAGGGAGGTTCTGTCTGGCACCTATCTGCATTTTAGCAGATAGAAGTTAGTTAGAAGAGCTGCAGTTAGAAGAGCTGCACATGCAATCATAAACATAATGTCTTCAATGTTTTTATTTCTACTTGTCCACTACTATTTTATTTCATTTTTGTATTTGTCCCTCAGCTTTTTTCAGGTAGGTAATTCTGAAGGTTAGTACTAGAATTGTTTTTGCACGCATCATACTGGGGAAATAGGCAACTATTTACAGATGTTCTGTTCAGGTTTGTTCAGATCTGTCCCTGTACTAACAGTGTACTGCCAGCAGGCATTTCACCTCATCTTATGCCAGGGTTACATGTTAGATGAAACGTTATTCACGGCATTTGTTTTATGATTGGATTGTGTTTTGTATTCATGTCAAAGGGATGCCTGAGAATAGCAGGCTTTACCAGGAATTTTCAGAAAACAGCTGTTGTCTTCATTTCACATTTGTACCTGAATAAAAACCAGATATAAAAAATAAACAAAATATGGACAAGATGGCACATTGCATGATGCATGTAAATCTATACTGGACAAAGTCTTAGAAAATACAGTGTTGTGTACTCTGGGGAATGTTTCAGTGCTAGCTGAGGAATAGCCTAGCAAATCTATTGGATTTTATGCAGCCCTAACATCTATGATTCAGAAAGGTTTATTGCTCTTCAAAACTTGTTGCCTGTTTAAGAAACTAGTCCTTGTAGTGGTTATAGTGTACTGCTACCCATCCCCCATTCTTGGGGATGCTTTCTACCTCCGATGAGCTCAGGGCAGTGGGGTGTTCCCACAGACCACCCTTGGCAAAATGGCCTGGATAGCAACAGTTGTTAATGTACTAACATTATGTGTTAATATGCAAAGGAATGTTGGAATGGGATACCCAAAAATGTTCTGGATTGCATTTACCCTACATTGACAATGCAGGGGTGGCTGAGGGGGGGATGCCCTTGTGCTGGAGTCACCGCCTCTGCCAGGGGTGTGCAAGGGGCACCCGCATGGCCTGGAGGGGATAGGGGGAGTGAGGTGTCTGAGATGACTCTGTGTGTGCAGGAGGGATGGGTATGGGGATGTACACATACTAGAACCGTATTGGGTTAGCTGTAAAAGCACACTCAAATGTTTATCAACATTTGTGATTCATACTTTGGGTCTATCTGCTATATTACTGATCCTGAATCTGTAATTCACCGATTGCCGGTTAATTGTGTGTCATTTATAAAGCAATAAAGCACTTGATCTAGATTAGTTTTAAACTACATAAACAGTGTATTTTTTCCCTGCAGCAAGGGCAGCAGCATGTGATATTTCCCTGAGATGCTGGGCTTGTGTTGATTGTTAGATTAGATAAGGCCTGTTCGACACTCCTGATGTTGGCTGGGTTTGACTCTGACCAGTCACTCTGAAATTATTGCAGAAAGCTGGAGGTTTACTTCAGCAGAATCTGATAAATGCACTAAGTTCTTCTGTAGATAATATTAAAATTAAACACTTTCACAGAACAAGATCTGTCAGCAGTTTGCTGTCTAGTTCCGTGCTCAGACCTTGTTTATTTGGCCCAATTAAGATGACAGCCTGGCCTCAATAAACACCGTGCTCTGAAGTGTTACCCTTCTAATATGCTTGTTAAACCATTGTGTTGTTTTGGGTTTTTTTAATTAATACTTTCATTTTGCAGTCATTTCAAAGCAATATTGGTTAATGTTTTAGTGAATATCTTTCCTTGCTGGCTAGACAAAACATTCTTTTAAATATACATCAGTTCTACAGCATCTTCACAATATTTCTGTTCTTACTGCAATTTAATGTTACAGGCTGCTAACCAAAATATCTGATGCCAAAATAATACTAATATACAGTCCAAAAGTTCCAACCAAAACCACTACTGTCTCTTACGCTTATTCCCCAACTAACCAGAGCCTCCTCTGCTTAAAAATTAGTACCACAAACTATATATCAGTAGTGTACTTAAGCTAAACAAACTACTGAACTGTAAATTTTTTATGCCTAGATTTCTGCAAAGCCTTAACCCTCAATAGGGTTAAGAGAATTCATCCTTTTTCTTGTTCTCTTGTTCTAGTGATAAGGCTGTCATTGGCTCCTCACCAAAACAATAAGCCTGCATTAAGTTATTTAGATTACAAATTCACATCATCTAACTAGCAAGAATTTATTTAGTATCTAACAGCATTAACAATGTACGTGTAGGTGCAATCTAGGCCTCTGCTCTGGAGCAGCTGTGTGCACACCTGCTGGCCACAACAAACCTCTTATCTGGTTTGTTTTTATTCACTTCCAGTGAAGAGCATTCTGTATTTTCTTCTTATTCAGTTCCATAATTTAAAACTTCTCTCATTATGTATCCAACTAATTCTTGCAGAAACAGTGGATACTCTTCCAGTATCCATTTTATAACATCTCTTTCACATGGAACAGTTAACAACACTTCCCAGTCTTCCTTTTTGAGGAAGAATGAACTGATTCTTTCAACTCATCTTGAAACTTCTTATCATACTTATTGCTATCTTCTGGATTCTTTCCAAGTTATCTATATCTTTCTCCAAGCATGTTTCTTAAAAAATATACATAAGACTTGTATAAATCTTTATCAATCCAGAACCATATATATATTGAATACCCAATTCTTACTAAGATATCCTAGAATGTTCCCATTCATTTTTGCAAGAATATCACACTTTTGGGTCAGACTGAAGCATAAAGATCCACTTTTGCAATATTGTTCCTTCATCAGTTTGTGTCAATTTTCTGTTTCAGCTTTTCTTAATACATATTTCACCTCTTTGTCCTGAATCTCAGCTTGTTTCTTTCAAATCATCCCTTCAGTTTGTTAAGACTATTTTGAATTCTCATCTCTCTCCCCAAAACAGCGATTCTAGGTTTGACTTATGGGTAAAATACATTATATTCTTTAATCCATCATCTGATCCACTAATGAAAATATCACATAAATTCACATCCAGAACAGACTCCTGCAAGGTTTCACCTAAAATGTCTTTCAGATGGGCAGTAAATAAGTGACACTTCCTCTAGAAGCAGAGTTTTCCACTAAAGTGTCGGTTCATCTGAGGATGTGTTCATGCAGAACACATTTGTCTAATTATTTTATGAAAATGTCACCTGAAACCAAGTTGCAAATTTTGCTAAAAATCAGGCTATGTCACATTTAGTACTTCAGCTTTCTGGCCAGTTAATCTACAAAGACAACATATTTCTTATTCCTCCAATGTTCCATTAATCTGTATTCTCCATTCCTTCCACTATAACTTGTCAAACATACACAGAGCACCTCATTGGTACCCTCATTGGGGTTCCAAGGGAAGCAGGAGAATTACACAGGATGATCTAGAGCACACCTTTATATGTGCTCTGTTCAAGGACGGTCTGAAATAAATGCATACCAGTCATCTTTGATTCTCTACTATCCAGTCTTTCTCCTAATCACTAAGCCAAAGACTCGCTCTTACAGACTCTCTGGAACTATTAGTACTTTGATTCCCCTTTGAATGTGGACAGGCTTCAAAGAAGGGGTGACTAACAAAGTAGTCTAATCTTGAAGTGGAGTAGCGAGAGAATGATATATGCTTGGAGGTCAATATTATGGGTTTTAATCACTCCAGGCAGAGGCAGAACTTAAATTCAGGGCCTTTTTTTCCTGGCTTGTGCTTTAATTGCTAAGCTACTTCTAAAAGGGACCTGGCAGGCCTTTGGTCTATGTTTAGAAGGAAGGCAGCAGTAGCAATCTGATCTGAGAAAACTGACTGAATGAAGGTGGATGAACTCACAAATCCTGATTCCCCACAGTGACTGATACTGAGCTGCTCAGCACCATTAAGATTGGCACATTTCTGGGAAAAATGGAAGGCAGATTGTTAGAAACCTATGGAACTAAGGTAAAAAAAAGTACCAGATAGCACTCCAGGTAATGCTGCCTTTGGAAGGTAACTGAGATGAAAATTTTTTGAATATGTACTGTTTTGCTTATTTCTGTTTAAGAGCTCCTTTACTACCTGAAATCCTTTACTGAGCCCGGCATGAAGTTACGGAGGCCAACACATAAAGCAAAAATATAAACGATCTTGAGAGATCTGTCATTGAACTGAACAGAAAGGGCAGTTAGTTATTACATGTGAAACTCCTGCCATTGAGCTCAGGCCTGGCAGTCCAGCAACATCAAGAGGAGACTCCCGGAAGTGGAAGGTGAGTTTGCACCATCCATTCATACCTCTTAAAACCAATGACAGAACTCTTAAGTGGCAGCAGACTCAAGGTATGATCTTTGCTTGTGCTATTTCTCTTGAAATATTTTTATTCATAAATCATTTTAAGATTTGATGCACGCTGAAAAGCTGGATAATTATTTCATGCATGAAGTTCATAATCATCTGTATCTACCCTGCTTCAGCAGTTACATTAATCAGAGAATAACTGTTGTGCAGTAGCTCAAATGACTTAGTAAATTGCATAAACTGGAGTTTACTTTTTCTTTTCTCTCCTACATGCTGGATAGCAATTACTGTTTAGTACATGAACAGGGCTATACGGCAGGTAACACAGCCTTAAGCACTTTGAGAATCACTTCTACACAGCTTTTCCTTAATTTTGCCTGCTGTGTGGAAAACTCTAGTATATTTGTAGAATGATTGTGCCGATTTGCTAAATCACATCATAACCCTTAAAAGGAGGAAATGGTCTTAATCAAGAGCACAAATTTTAAAGATATGAAAAATGAGAGCAAATACAGCATGCTTGACATTGCAATCATTAGATTAGATCATTATAATAAATATATTGTTAATGACATGGTCTCAAATAACCAGAACACAATTTCTCTACTCTTGGTGCTTCCCAGTGCCGTGAAGTTGAAATATCCTAACTGCATGAACATTTTAAATATTAAAGTTATTCTTGTCATTCCCCACTGCATTGCACCTGGCACACTGATGATATCCTCATAGCCAGAAAAGCAAGAACCAACCTGGGAAGGCAGAACTGAAAATGTGAAGCCATTGCAACGAACAGGTGACAGCGTTCATAATTTGAAGGTAAGTGTATACCACTTTCATCAAATATTTTCTAAAATGAACAGGTTCATGAGTTCTTTAGAACAGAAACAGCTGTTCAGTCAGTGTTATTCTACATCATTAAACCAGTAATATGTACTGGTAAACCTTTCCGTTAAATTGTTATCATATAAGGACAATTTAGGTGGCCATGACAGCACAACCTGAAATACTGTGTGGATCTTTTTAAATACCTTAAACTCACACTAAGTAGAGAAGTATGCAAAGTGCTGATCTAATCTTACTGATCTTCATTTGTGTACCATGCCAGAATAGTTTAGAAATGTTGTTTCCCATCTCTTCCAGGGTTTGGGGGATTGTTCTTTGCAGCCATGGGTAGAATTCTACTGCCTTGAGACTGCTGACAGGGAAAAACTGGGTTTCAGAGCATGCCCCCTTCAAATATTTAGCAGAACCATAGTACAATTTCCCATGCAGTTATATATTGAACTGAAATTGTTCAAAACATCTGTTAAGATACTGCAGACTAGCTATACCCTTTGTTTATCTCTGCTAACTTTTCCAATCAGCCAGTAAAAGCACAACAAAATGAGGAATGAGTCATATTACCTTCTTACAGTATCAATTTATGGTACTAGAATTAAACATCAGGTTCAAGGGCCCAGATCCTGTAGGTGTGTCCCTTCATTGCCGATAATGACCTAGGCACTTCTGCAAAGGCAGACAGTTAGTTTGCCTGTTTAACACTTCAATACCTGTCTGGAGCTTAGACATTCAAGGCACCCCAGAACAGTATTGAAACACTGATCAAATCTACATATTTGAGTTAGTCACAGAAGTTGCTCTTACAATTAAAGAAGTGGAAATAACACTAATGGGTATGACTCACCCATGATGAATTGCTCTCTAAAAGGACCTTTTTTTTTTCTCCACTGCCTGCAAAGTAGCTTGGGAAAATACATTTAAATGCAATCACCTGAACTTAGGTTCATCAGAAGTTAGTTGAGATGAAACACACACTGCATGTTCCCTTATCCTTGAGCTGAGAATCCTGTTCTGTGGATCAGCATCCCAATGGGCAGGGCCTTTTGTTTTTCAAGAGATGAGAAACAGCAACGCTTTGTAGCCTCATGATTAAGATTTGCCTTGGCTGTTATATATATATCTTGGGCAGGAGCTGTAGCTACCAGGCTGTAGGCTTTGGCAGGCAAGCCTTTTCTCCTTCTGTTGAATCTTCCCAGTTAGATAGTCAGGAGTGCAAGAAGTGTAGGTGTAAAGGGAAGCATGATTTAGTCTACTGATTGGGCACTTAAGAGCAAAGAACAAGAAACATGAATTTAATCTACTGTTTAGTTACTCATCGGGGCGGGGGGCGGGAGCAGGGCAGGGGAAATCTTTGATTCTGGTCCCTCCTCCCATGACTTTTGATATTTTGATACTGTTTTCTAACTGAAAACATTTAAACAGTTCAGGAAGCCATATATATATATATTTCTCCTATATATATGTATATATATAACCAATGCCTAGAACTTGTATAGGTCTCAGCTTGCTTCCACACACTTCGTAGCTCAGCTAAATACGTTCCAGTGTTCATAGCAGTGATTTTCACTATAATTATGCTAAGATTTTATAGTAATCATACTGCAGCAACACAAACTTCTAAAAATACCCCTGTGATTTTTTACAAGTTCAACCAAATTTTTTCAAGGCATTGAGTATTTATTGTCTCTTCAAAATATATTCAGATCCATTTAACATAGCCAATTATGAGCTGCCTGAGGGGTTTAGATAAACACTTCATCGACCCTTCTGAAGTTAGTCCCATTAAATATGAATGAGTCCAAGCTGGACTTGTTATGTTGCTAGTTTCTGAACTTTCCCAGTGGGCACTTAAAAAAATATGCAGCTATTATACATTAAGAAGTGTCTTTCTTTATGCAGGTCTGTTTAATTCTCCTTATTTTCTTTCTTTTTTTTTTCTTCTGTGTTTTTTGGGTTTCTTTTTACTGAAATCCTTGGCTTATTTTGCATTTTCTATTCCAATAATGTAGAAAACCTGTTCAAGAAAAAGACACAAAAGGAGGTAAAGTGCCATTGGTAGCCACTAGAAGTACAATACAAATAATTGTTACAAGCAATGTTCCAAGAGTTTGAAAAGCATCTTGAAGCAAAGAAAACAATGTTACAGTTCAATTTCCCATTTAAAAATGTCTATTGCAATTTGAGCATTAGTCAGCCACATGCACAAATCTTATGCGACTTCTTCCACTTAGCAAGCATGAAAAACAGCTAGCAGGATTCCAGTATATTACAGCCCTTGAGCATATGCTTATACCTACCTCTATACAACAAACTAATGCAAAAAAATGAAATTAAATCTTTGCTTAAGAGCTCTCATGAATCAAAAGATGAACTCTTTAAGTAAAACCTGACTCTTAAGGAATATTTACACAAAGTGTAAAAACCATCTTCACTGGTCTACAGAAAGAACAAGAATTTAATACTCCACCTGTATTTGTTTTAATTTATTATAAGCCATGGGACCACTGTCATTTTGATACACTAATAAATGACAACTGGCATCAAGTATCTAGCGATTTTCTAGTGAGATTTTCTAGTAATAGATAATGAATGTAAAAGCTGCTTGGAAAATGAAAAGCCAAGCCCTCTAACAGAGAAAAGGTTGCAAAACAAAGAAGAAAAGGTTAGTTACGGGTTTTTCATTCTCATTGCTCTTCCTACTTTATTAGAGGTTCAAATTTAAGTATTATTTTTCTGAAAAATATCCTTAATTCCCATCATACATATACTTTTCCTTAAAATAATTTTATTTTAAATGCCTATTTTAGTATTTATTGGGCCAAAAGCCTTAAAGTCAAATGCTTTAACAGAAGGACTCATTCTACTCTGAATTAGTAGCTAGAAACTGCAGAACATTTCATGGTATTGCACCTATGTAAGAAAAAAGAAAATGTATCACAAATTATTTCTTTTTTGTTTTCAGTGTTGTAGCTGCCACATTTTTAATCTCTCTGTCACCATTCAACAAGCTGTTTCAAAAAATCCTAATATACTTTGGCAATAAGCAATATTTCATACATGTTTAATTGAGGATCTTGGCCTAATCATTTGCTATGCCATACATATGCATTTTAAGTTAAGTGTAAGTAACTGGGACTGTTATTAACTACAGAACAAATGCAAATGGATTACATAATGAATTTCTGTAATGCATGTATTTTGAGCCAATAAAATGACCTTTGAAAATTACTGAGACATGTGAAAATGCCATTTACTGTAATAGGAATCAGCAAAAGAAGGTGAACTGTAGGTGAGGCTTAACACTTCTTAAATTTTCAAAATCTAGGCAACATTCAAAGGCTGTGCCATGACTATTTAATCACCTTGAGGAAATACATGCAGTACACATGCATCATGCAAAAGTGTTAAGCTTTGTTGCCTTCACATTTAAACCAGCATGATTTTCCATTTTAACATTTTATTATTAATACTACATTCATTTCTAATCAGAAACTGAAGTAAATGCATGGTATTAGCAGAGATTTGTGAAATTATAATTTATTAGCGTTACCTGAATACAAGCAGAGCTTTTGACAAGGTATAACATTTAAAAAGTAAAAAGTCACTGATTTGAATATCTTATAGTTTAAAGAACAACACAAAAGGCAATGACATATTTGGAGACACTGAGGTCATTTTGTGATAAAGGCTTCACTAAACTGTAAACTTAAAATTGATCTTTCTCTTAAAGTATACATTCACGATGTTGGAAAAGATAACATGCCGTCTTGTGAAATTTTCTACGTCTTTTGAGAACCTGATGAATTTTCTGAGGGTGAAGTTTTACACTTGGGGTTTTTTACAAGTGATGTTTTTGTCAATTGAGTCGTTGATGAATTTTTTTATTTCCACAAATGATTACAAGAATAATATAGAAGTGATTGTCCCATTCTCACTTATAACTCGAGATGAAATCCTGTGCAGTAAGCATTAGTTAAGATTGCTTTTTTGTTTAGTTTTATTTTTTAAATTGTTTTAACTGTATAGCCCACTAGAAGAACAAGGCCAATGGCTCACATGAACCTTAAATAGTACTAATGTGAAAATATTCAGCCAATCAGGTCCAGAACTTAACAGGTGTTTGGAAACTGTTGGAAGATGCAAAGGAGGCGGGATCAAAATAAAACACACAGTTACCATGATTTGAGGACTGGCCTTTCCCACAACTGTGGTCTCACTACTACTCACTACCACAACCCCTTGTGCTTTCTGTCAGTGGGCAGTATCAGAAGTAAGCTTTGGCTGGTATCCAGCGAGGGTCATTGTGAAACCTCAATTAGAAAAAATAAGGGATTTCACTTAGAAAAAATACTTAAAAATGAAGTTAAAAATGAAAGGATAGGGCAGAATTTGTGAAGTGAAAACATTAAAGAAACACTACATCGTCTCCAAAGTGATGAACTTGAAAGCCACCAATTAAAATCTTAAGTACCTACCTTAATGAAATCTAAACTTTTCTCATTTACAGAAGGTAAATGAGCAGAAACATGCAGAAATGAGTATTGAAGGCAACCAGACTTATGTTTGTTTGGCTTGCTGTTACATGACAACAGTAAGGATTGACAAGAAAAACTAAGCAATTTTAAATAATAAACTTCACTGGAGGACTACAAATACTGTTTTTAACTGTAACAACAGGACTCTATGCAGTCTCTGCAGTGAAAAGTCAAGAATTATTCCTACTTATGGCTGCCTTAGAAATTAACTATGCTCTGAATTTCACTAGTGCATCACTTAAGGCCAAAAGGGAGCATTTTGATCATCTGCTTTACCTTCTAGGGAGCCGCATTGACATTTTTTCATTATTTTAATATGCTTTCATATGTCTGTGTGCCGAGGGCCTTCAAATCACAATGAAATTATCAGTGGAAATTTCAGTTTCATAGATTTTAAGGCTAGAAAGGACCATTTTAATCATTTTGTCTGACTCCTTGCATAACACAAGCCATTATTTTTACCAAGTGATTCCCAAATCAAGCACATGACTTCTGGTTGAGCTAGATTATGTCTTCTGGAAAATAATTCAGTTTTGATTTCAATTGCTAAAGATTCCACCATTATTCTCGGAAAATACCTTCATTTTAGACCCCGTCACCCATCATTTCTAATTGCAGCTTGTTTTCAGTTTTGATCTGCCATGTTATTTTTTTTTTAATCTACTGAAAAACCTTGAGGAAAGGCTGAGATGGTTTATTTTTTAATATTTTAATAGTCATTCATCTGTCAAGATTCAATCTCCTCTTAATCTTCTTACAGCTAACATTCTTTGTGCTAAATTCATTTGATGACAATTCGTTATTCTTTACACCAGTGCACTTTCTTGCCCTTGAAAACACTTTCAGATATTTTTCTTTTAAAATTATTTTGGGTCATATTAACATCTCCCTCTAAAAAATACATCCAGAAAAGAGGTAAAAAGTCCTTTTAATCTAATAATATAATATATGTAATGAAAGAACTTGTGTGACAATACTAGATTTTGCTGAGATTCTTTGCACATACATTTCACACAGATGCCTAAAATTATTCATACTTAGTTTAGCATATATGAAAGAAGAGGCTGCTCCAACACTTTTCAGAGCAACTGAAGCCAACAGAATGACCCTAGAATGACAACAACAGAAGAACAAAAGGTATTAGTAAGCGGTAGAGTGGGGTCTTTAACCTTTTAAGCAGTATGTTGTTACTAATGATAATATTTTTGTCATTCAAAAACAAAGGAAAAAAGCCCAATGCAGAACATTTGTTCAAAGTCAGGATGAAACAAGCAGGTGACAGAGGCAAATTTGATGAGTATGTCTACAACATTCTATACGCTTCAATCCAAAAGTGGTTTTGTAATGGAAAGTTTTGTTGCAATATCTATGATAACTTTGGAAATTACTTTTTTGCCATCACAACTATGTTGTAAAAACCTGCACTACAGTATTGTCCACCAATATAAGCTTTTTTACGTATATATAACTGCTTTTAAGTTTGGAGATCTTTTCTATTTTAGAAGGGCTAAAACAGGTAAATCCCTGCTATGACAGACTAAGCCTAAGAGACACTGATAAAATAGCACCATAGGCTGGTGAGTATAGTCCCATGGCCACAACAGCATGAGACAGAAAATGAAAAATTATATAAAAAAATACAAACAGATTCTAGAAATTCTGCTAAATCGGCCAAAATAATGTATACTGTGAATATCATTTCTTGAGCTACATGGAAATGTGAAGCTCTTCTTTGAAAGCGATACTGTGAGTAAAGACAGAAACAAGATAACTAGCAAATTGAACTCCTTAATCAATGGAGCTGTAATAGTGTTTGGACATGGTATGATAGACTTTAAGGTGGTGGTTAGGATGGTGTGAGCAACAGATCTTGTATTGACCTGAACAAAGGCAATCTTGCCGAGAATTCGTAAGTATTCAAAATGTTTTATTACTGTCAGAGTAGATTTGGACATCAAAGTTAAAATCAAAAAGGAAATAAATGATTCGTATACCAAAATCACTAGGTACAATGCAGCCACACACAAAAAAAAAAAAACCCAACACCCGCTGACAATAACCCAGCATAGTTTTCCATGGTCAAACATAACTAAATGTTAAGTGTTCTTTAAACCAATAAAGACCAAAAACAGATGTCCGCCCTATTATCAGAGTCACAAGTTAAATAACTAGCTTATGCTAATGCTAACTTACTCATTATTTTCTTTTATTGTATGGACATAACACTCAACAGGTTAATTGCCAGATTAACCTTTTGAGTTCTGGAGCTGATCTTCACAACAGAGTACTAGTGCTGATTTAGAGGGCTTTCTTAGTGTTGCAAATGCTAGAAGGAAAACAAAACTTGAACTTTGCTTAGGACAAGATCTCAGAAAAAAGGAAAGAAGGGCAACTCAGTGGAAGAGGATGAGACCTCACATTTTGATTTCCACTCCTAAGACTGTGTCTCTATCTTTCCCAATTATGTTCTTCCATGAATATGGACATATGGCATAGGACAGGTGTTGAACCAGTGCTGCCTTCTTCATTCTGTGCAGGTGAGATCTGTGTTTCCAGCTGTCTGCTTGCTCTAACAGGAGAGACCTGGACTCTTCTCTCTTCCACCCCTCAAAACAACCTGTAATTTTGGTATTGTTAGGGAGGTTAAGGAGCTTCTTCAAGATGAGGAGGACCCTGAATATAGGCTTCTGGGATACTTTTAGCATTGTGTTCTGGAAAAAGAGCTGTCTTTTCTCTATTAGGCGTCTAACCATAGCAGAAGACTAGGTAGCCTGAATCCAGCATAAGTGTCCTTTATTTTTCTTCTCAATTCTCCATACAGGCAACAGAGAGAGATGAGATATACCTTGGGTTCCCATGATGGCTTCCAGACATCCACCCAGGTTCTTTCTTCTTTCCGTTGCCTACAACAGAATATGTTGGGTTTACCTGGGCCCTAGGTGTGAGCATAGTACCATTATTTAACTGCAAATAGTATTTAGACGGATTTTAATGACAATTGCCAGTCTTTTGAGAAGACAAATACTAAATGCTAAAAAAAGCAAAGTAAGTGATTAAGCAGCCTGTTCATGTGTTTGAGCATAATGGCACTGAGAGCACAAAACACTGTGCCCTGTGATTAGAGCACATAATGATGCCATACCACCTTTTTATCCTGGAGACCACAGTGACAGTTTGTTGGATAAGATTGAAGCTATTTTTCAAACAAATTGTGATTGCTTGTGTTACCGTGGAAATGCCATTATATAGTAAATTTAGCAAAAATACTTGTACTGAACAAAAAACCCACTAAAGAAGTAGGTTTTTTAGTAAAGGTTAAACAGGCTTCTCACTGGCAACCGTGGAGATTATCAGCTCAGTGTGTGCAAGCCTGTTTTGTCAAGCTGTTGGACAATAACTCTGGGATATTTCAGTATATAGAGCTAGCTGAATTCCCTGTGCATTCTAGGGGAATAACCTACTCATTTCAGATGATAGGAGAGTTTTTTAAAACTGAGTTTTGTCTGCGGAAATAGGATGGGTTTATTTCTGTAATTATGAAATGTTATAGTTGTACTTTGCATTAGAAAGGGGGATTTTATTCCCAATGAGTTTGACAAGATTCTTCAGTTTGCAGACTCCCTGATCTATTTGCAATACTCATTATCATTTTTTCTTAGTATTGCAAATATGTTTAACAATGTTTTGCATACACAAGCCAAAGAAGGGTAATTATTTATCAGCCAATGTATTCTAAATAGTTTCATTTATGCTATGACACAGAACATTTGCAATCTAACAATTATTATGCCTTGTTGTAAGGTGTGACTATAATTTCTCCTGTGTTTAAAATATCACTTTCATATCTAATGAATGCAAAAGTAGAAATAAAAATAATATGAGAAGAAGTTGTCTATCCTTTCAGGGAACTGAATCAAATTTCCTCTAACCAAATCAGCTATTATATCAAATATTGCTTTGCACCTGCCATTTATCTGGTGCAGCCTAACTGGTGATGCAACTTGTACCTTGCAAAGTCTACATTTGTGAGAGGTGTGTAGGGATTCAGAAAATATACAATATTATGGATACATACATCGCAATAGGCACAAACAACATGGCTACTGAGGAAATCTCCTGGTTGATAGGGTCTTCCTTTTCTGAACTGCCTCAACTTTGATCTAATAAATCTCATATTAACCTCCTGACAATTATACAAACTTCAGTTTCCTACAAGGTGTCTGAGAGTGAGCTAAGGTTTCATGGGTAGTTTGGGGGGGGTTGGGGTTTTTTTGTATTTTTATTCTTTTATTAACACATTTAATCACGTATTACACGGAGATCTGCATTCTTATCCAATGTATGTTAAAGAGATTTTGCTGTATGCTCAAATACAGATCATGATCAGAGTTATGATAAAATTAACTAATGACAATGTTAATGCAGCTACTGGATTCCATGTTTTCTTTATTGTGAACTAGTCTTGTACAGTAATAGCAACAACATTTAATAATAGAATTTAATAATAATATAGTAATAGCAACATTTCCTCCAAATGAGGAAAGAAGTGTACAAGAACATGTCTGTGCATACATTGGTTAGAAACATTTTCCATGAATGCATCTAAAACTAAAAGATCAAAACTGAAATAGATAATATTTTTTCTTCAAATGAAAAATTAAAACAGCTCCACAGAATGCTCTTTCAAGTGTAATGAAGGCATTTTTTCTTAAATATGTGGCACTGAACTGAAAGTTTTTTCCCTTTCCATAGAAGATAAAATTAAAAATGCGGAATAACTTATAACCCTTATTGAATCATATCCAGCGATATCCCCCAAACGCGGGTATGATATCTGGAGTGCTGGTGAAAACCAAAGCATTCTCTATGGTTTGTTTACAAAGAAAAGTCAAGGAAAATTATTCTTTTTGCCTTGTTTACTAATGACAGAAGAAGCTATATGTTTTTAATGTACAGCCCAGCTGTACAAAAAATAAATGTTATCACAGTATACTTGTTAAATTAGAAGAAAGCACATGAGACTCTAACAGAATAGGTGCTATGCTGCACATCAATGTCCATTTGGTTTTTCTGGTATATTTTTCATTTCTTTGTTAATATTTTTGCTAGCATTGTAGTAAAGAACAAGTCTTTATCTGCCATACTCATTCCTTCTTCTTATTTTGAAGTATAATTAATTTACATCACTCAAAAACACTACCCAGAGAGCCTGTAGCAACCATCTTTCCGTAAATTAAAACACTTCAACTTTGCACTCACTAGAAGGAATAAACTTTTATAACCAGGCCTTGAACCTTGATGACTATAAGTGTATGCTTCCAGATTCCTATTAATTCCTATTTATAGGAATATTCTTATTTATAATTCCTATTTAAAGAACCCATATTTTAGCAGCTGATTAAGTAAATGGTAAAATTCAGGGGAGGGATGAAGTTATAAAGGAATCTCAGATCTTAACCCAGAAAAGTAGTTGCCTTGCAAAAATATAAAGAATGTTTTACTAATTTGAATATTAGAACATAAATTTTGAAAGGAAAAAAAAAAGTGGCTGATATTGGTGAAGGATAAACACCAATTCTTTTCTATTCTTTTTTCCCTCTCATTCTGTAAGACATGTAGAACAGGACACTTTTGGGGATTTCAGATCTGATAAGCAGCAGGGCTTCTAAGTCAACTTATTTTCCTTTGTTAATGAAAAAATGATTGCCCAATTAGAAACAAGCACTTTACTATTAAACTAGTGTAAATCTGTATTTCAAAGCAATTTGAAAAATAAAAGCTAAATATTTTGATTGTGAGATATCAAGTCATAACTTTGCACATTAAAAATAAAAAATGCAAAAAAACATTTAGTCACTTGTTAATCAAGTACCTCTCAGTAGGTCCACCTTTTCCCACAAATTTTACCCTGAAAAAAATATCCAAATAACATGTTTTCAGTCAGCTTGGTTTGAGGTTCACCATCAAAATTCACCAATTAACTGTTGGTATGAAAATACCTATGTTGCAATTTCATCATTAACTGACTGTCTTTGAGGAAATTAAATAAATAAATAAAGGTTAGAATCTGGCTCATCTCAAGAACACTGGATTATCTTCCTTCATTCTCACTAATTTCCATGAGTAATCACCAGTCCAGTAATTCACAGAGCAACAGGGAATGCAAAAGAGAGTTAGTCCTTGATGTCTGGAGGAGGCTATAAAACCATTTTTGTCCATCAAAGGATTGCTTCTTTTCTGAAAGGGAACAAATTATTCATCTACTGTTGTAGTGCTCTTTCACTCTCATGGGTGGATCATGAAAGTGAAAGCATTTCAATAATAGAAATGAATATTTGGTGATGGAATGATGCCAGAAGAGGACATGACCAAAACCCTTTAAAATTCTAAAGGAGGGAAGTAGTTTTTAATCTCCATCAGGGCTGGCTTAGCTTTCTGAACCAAGAAATAAATATTATCTTGCTGCCTCATTGTACAAGCTAAAAATCCCTCTGCTTAAAAGAAAGGAAAAACAAAATTATTGGACTGAAACATATAAACATAATGGAAAGCCATCCAAATTTTCTGAAGGAGACAGTAAATACATGACAATCTCACATGCCAGAGAACATGGAATTTCTTGTTCACCAAGATCCATTTTCACGTTTTCCTGGCTAAATTTCAGACTATAGAATGCCTTTGGGACAGCCGGTCTGGATGTCTACCACAACAGATGTCTATTACAGTCGGCACCTTGGATAAAAAAGCAGAGCTAGTATTCACAATGCTGGAATGAGGAAAATGAATATGTTTCTCCTACAAGACAGTAAAAAAACCCCACCCTTTCAACTAAAATTTAAATAATAACGGCATTATGAACAGCAAATAGTTGTCTCAGTTTTTACTAACAAGACTTGCCTCCACAAATCCTAGATCCCTGAAATCACAATTAAATGTATGGAGCAATGAAGACTTACCATTGGTGGAAAAGTATCATGTCAGGGAGTACTTAGGAAAACTGGGCACACATAAATCCATGGGCCGTAATGGCAGTCACACACAAGTGCTGAGGGAGCTGTCTGATGTCATTGTGAGGACACTTTTGATTATATTTGGATGATCATGGTGACTCAGAGAGGTGCCACAGGACTGAAGGAAAGCAACCGTGCTTTCGAACCCAGGCCAGACTGCCTCACCTTTGTTCCTGGGAAACAGCTAATCCTGGGAAAAATTTCCAGACACATGAGAGATGAGGTGGTGATCAGGATCAATCAACATGGCTTCACCAAGGCAAAGTCATGTTTGATCAATCTGAAAACCTTCTACAATGAACTGACTGGCTTGGTAGATAAGGGGAGAGAAGTGGATATTGTGAACCTTGACTTCAGTATGGTTTTCAAAAGTAGTTTGGACATCGCCCTAGGGAACCTGCTTTAGGTGTCCTGCTTGAGTAGGGAGACTGGGCAAGATGACCCCCAGAGGTCCCTTCCAACCTAAACTATTCAGTGATTCTGCGACTATAGTGATCTCTAAGGCAAAACACTATTATGGCTGTAATAGTTTCAAACTCACTGTTGTAAAACAAAAAAATATTAATTCCTTTGACCCTACAAGATAAAAATACTTTATCATGACTCTGTTTTCCAGAAATTTTTGATGGGATTGAGGCAGTTTTCTTTTGAGGCACTACAGTTCAGTATGTATTTTAGATTCAGAGGAGTTGGTGATCATCAACAGTTAAATTTTCTTATTATTCTCCTGATTAAATAGGTTTTATTCCAGGTGCATTCTGGAAACCAATTCGCTGATGAATAGAACTAAAAAAATACACATATACTTTCATTCAAAGGTATAGATTCCAAAATAAATTTCTAAAATTTGAACAGAAGAAAATTAAGTGGTTTTGTTTTTCTTTTTTCTTAAACAACATAAAACCAGACCTGAAATGGTGAGGTTAGCTAATGTAGTATTAGAGGTTTATATTGAGAGACAGGTTTATTCCAATAGTAATAAGCACAGTAGAGACTCCAATTCAGTTTAAAAGAAAAAAAAAAAAAAAAAGTAATCTGCTACTAGCCCCTTTTCTAATTTCAAAGGCAGAGTAAAAGTAGATGAAATCAATTCAAGGAAATAGATTAGATGTATACAATCTTTTAATCTTTCTTGCTATTTAAGTTTATCTGTAAGAGGTTAGAAACAACATATATATAAATCTCAAACTATTAATATTGTTATCAAAGCTTAATTTTTAATTAACTGTCTTTTCGTTTAGCCGTCCTTAGAATCAAATCCACATTAACAACAGTTGTTAAAGAGAAAAATTGTCACATAGTAAATTGCCACTTATTCTTGACATTTTATAATGCACTCTTTTTCATAACATTTTCCCCACATCATGAGCCATGTCTCTTGTACCTCTTGGTCATAGTTTGCTGTAAATCCATGGAATTTCAGGCAATTAATGGCATAAATGCAAAAAAATGCTATGAGATTTAATCAGATCATTACCACTTAAGAGGCTCTTAGAGTAGATCAAGTCTGCCATTAATAAAAGTTTGAAGATTAATAAAGTTTCTCTAAGCAAAACTGCTTTCATGATATATTTAGCCTTTTGGTGAAGCTGGATGATTGTTCTCCCCATATTTTCAGTTGTCTTTGCTGTGCATGAAAATAGATATTGTCTTATTACTGTTTCCAAAATTTTAGACCATGGCATTAAGTTTGACTCATAAGAATCTATTAGGGTTGCAGAATTTCTTGTCTACTGTATTTAGTTACAATTAACTCTTTCATCTTCATTCCACTAACAAGCCTCCATATTGACATTATGTTGTTTCGGATTATAGCAGTATTAATAAATTAATTCTGAGAATTCCTTGTGCCTACACTTACTTCTGTAATGACATGTTTCCACATATCAAGATACATAATGGGTTTTACTGACGGAGTTCAACTTTTCATAAAGAAACATTTTTATGAAATAAAAATTCTAATATTTTTTGTTGTGTTACATACTCATCACACATCATAGTATCACACAAAAAATCAGATTTAGTGGGAATGCCAAGACCCTCCTCAAGACAAGGTCTTGTATATTTGAGCCATTCCTGGCAGACGGTTTATGATTAAGATATGAGTGAACTCCACAGCCTTCCTGGGCAAAGGATTCTTGTGCTTTACTCTGCTGATCATTAGGGTTTTTTACACCCACTGTATTTAAGTCAGTCCAGTTTAAAAGAAAAGAAGACACACTGTGTCCTGCTCTCCTTGTTCGCAAGGAGTGTAGGTATTTTCTCTTTTCAACATTACTTAACATACCTGAAGGCAGTTACCATTTTCTTTCTATATCTTTACTGCAGTTTAAATAAATAATCTGATTTCTTTCAATCTTTTCTCTTAGATAATTTTTTTCTATACTCCCGATCAGTCTTTCTTTTCCACTGTAACTTCTCCATTGATACACATTTTTCCTCTAGTGCAACATACAAATATCAGCATTAAATCTTTGCTCTGTTTTCCCATGTAGCTCCCAGATCCCTCTTTTGAAACCTGTTTGCGAACCTGCTGTTCCCTTACCTGTTTCATATTGCAGATTATTTTTGTCTAAGTGCTGTACCTTATATTTCATCCAATTTTTAGGCCATTTCTCCAATTTGTCAAGATCGTTTCAAACTTTATTCCTGTCTCCATGCTTGTGATGTGTCTCAGTTTCATGACATCTGCAAATTTAATAAGCATATTTTCCATTTCAATTCAATTTCAGTTCAATTTGTTAATAAAAACATTGAACAGAACTAGACCTATGACATAATCTTGTATGTTCCCACCTGACGCTTCCTTATTTTTTGACAGTGAAATATTGCCAAGGACTCCATGGGTACTGTTAGCAAAGCTGTTTAACACCCACCTGGTAGTTTTCATCTAGACTACGATTCCAGAGTTTGCTTATGAGAATGTCACAAGAGAAAATTTCAAATGCCCTACAAAAGTCAATATACAACATCTACAGCTTTTCCCTTGCTCACTGTTCCTGCAGTTTTGTCATGGAAGGAAATTAAACAGGTTTGACATGATTTACTCTTGACAAATCGGTGCTGTCTGTTATTTATCTCCTTGTTATCTTCTAGGCGTTTAGAAATAAATTTTATTATTTGGTCAACATTGTTGCCAGGAATTGAAATTAAGCTAGAAGTTCTATAATTTGGTGGCTTTTCTCTCTTTCTTTGGGTAGGCACAAAATTTGTTCTTTTTCATGTCTTCCAAGGTTTTATCTATGCTCCATAAGTTCTCAGAATGCATGCAAAGGCAGCAGTGTTTTGGTACATTGTACGTGTTAGTGATGGCTACACCTGCTCTTCCACCTCTAATCACACACAGTACAGAGTTTACCATTTTTATGATAATCATTAGAAGTTACTATTGGTAACCAGAGGTTACCGTTCCATTTTATGCTCTGCTTTTTGTCAGGGCTACCCTGATAGACCATTGCCTGCTTAGATTATGCCATCCAAACTGCTTAAGTGATTACTCTCTGGTTTATTTCTGGCAAAACAATCTGGGATCGCTCATGTTCATCTTCAGTTGAAACTTTTTAAGACAGCCTGGCTTACTTTGACTAAAATGAGATAGAAGGCACTCACACCATGATGTCAAGGAGAACGTGATTAACATCTGGAAAGAGGATAGGGGTCTTTACCTCCGCAAGCAACACAGTTGGAGAAAAAAGAAAGCATGTGTTCTGGCTTCAGTTTTCTTCCAGCTGAGAAAATCTAGCATTTCAAGAGATATTAGTACCAAACACTGGACTTTTTCATGATCTTATTTTCCAAAACATGTTGTAGTCAGCTAATACACTGTTTTTTTTCCCCTGTTCCTTTTATCTAATTAGCTATTGAAAGTAGAGGAAATTTCACAGCTTTGCCCTCTTGAATAATGTTATTTTTTCTTTTCTGTCTGCAACTCCAGTTTTTAAGATTAATGAGTTCTTTCTTTATGATATTCTTACACCTACTACATTGAATTATTTTTCTGTATGTGATATCATATGCAATTATCATTAGCACATATTTATGACTTTACATGGACATTAACATAAGCATTAAATACAATTTGACTTAAACCAAATCCTTTAGGAATTTCACTAGAATGGAAGGACTGTTCTTTCCTTCAGCACAATCCACCACAATCTCCCATTTAGCTGTTGACTTACTCACGTCACATTTTGTTTCATAATCCTATCTTCTCCAGGACTCATCCTTTAGGAATGATGCAGAGAATGTTTGTCTGATGTGAATGTGAGACCTGGTCACAAGCTCGGAAAGGCTGGAGGCCACAAACTGAGATAGAGCTACTAGTCTGACAAAGGGAAACTGTTGTAGAATTTATTTTTTAGTGGCTCCCCCAGTATTCTCATTTATTGTTAGATCCTATTCCTCTTGGCATTAATTGCAGGGCTTTCACAGAACTTCAATGGGAGAAGAATCAGAATATCAAACAGGCAAGATCTCCCATTAACCGAAATTCTACATAGGAACAGCTCTAGCACAATTCATCAGGCAAATACTAGAGACACTTACATAAGCTTCAAAGTCAACAAAAATAAAATTTTGAACTAGGAACAGCTTTTCAAGGAAAGTCATTGAGTGCTTGAAATCTAAACTGGGTAAGTAACTAGAAAAAAGATATTATAATCTGCAGGCTCTGATAAAAGTTGGGAGACCCCTTTATTACAAAGTCTAATTTATTTGACTAATCCTAGAAATTTATACTCCATGGTGACAGACACAGAAATTCACATTTTATTTAATCCTTTTCTTTCTCTCATTATAAATACCATTGTTCATAGGGAATTGTATTTTAAGAAATGGCTTTCAGTTGCTTTCAGTGACTTTCAGGCAACAGTACAAGAAAAAAATTGTTCTTGGCCAGTTCTTATTGCAAAGACAGTTTCTATTCTCCAATAGCTTTAACAACCATGAACAAAATACTCTATGGAAAGACATGAAAAACCCTTTACGTGTTGGGTGGTAACACCATTTCAAGGTTCTTTTTTTGAAAGAGGATGACCTTTACACTTGAAGGATGACCATTCACAGCCCTGTGCGGAAAGACTTAAGCACAGCTTTGCAGTGAAGGGTGACACCACCATACTTGACAAGAAATGTTGAGAATTCACAGACGTAAATTCACTTGAGACAGAAACATAGGCACAACAATATCCCATTTATTGTGAAACCAGAAAATAAGATTGAGGCTTATATAGCAGTACTCTGAGGATGAAAATCTATAAACAGAAAAAATATTGTGTCTCCATTATTTCAGAAAGCACCACTTGAAGCTGGTGAGGGGTCTGGAGAGTAAGTCTTATGAGGAGAGGCTGAGGGAGCTGGGGTTGTTTAGTCTGAAGAAGAGGAGACTGAGGGGAGACCTTATTGCACTCTATAACTACCTGAAGGGGGGATGTAGAGAAGCGGGGGTCAGTCTCGTCTCCCAGGTCACAGGAGATAGGACAAGGGGAAATGACCTCAAGTTGCACCAGGGGAGGTTTAGACTGGATATTAGGAAAAATTTCTTCAGGGAAAAGGTTATCCAGCATTGGAATAGGCTGCCCAGGTAAGTGGTTGAGGCCTCATCCCTGGAGGTGTTCAAAAGACGGGTTGACATGGTCCTCAAGAATATGGTTTAGTGATTGATTATTTTTTTTTTTATTATTGCTTATTTATTATTTATTTTTTGTCAGAGTTAGGTTGATGGTTGGACTAGATGATCTTTAAGGTCCCTTCCAACCTAGACGATTCTATGATTCTATGAATTTTGGGTTCGGTTATGTTTATAACCTAGCTAGACCTTTCCTCATGAAGTAAGTTTGCAAGTAATCTTGTCATTAGATACCTGAACAAATAACACATTCATTGTGATGCTTTCTTGCATTCATACACTGCTGTGAAATCTAACAAAGATAGTTTAGATTATGAACATAAATCCAAACTTCAAGAACTGAAACTAAGCCAGATTTTGTGCTGCTATTTTGTTGGCACACAATCTAAATATTTTCATTGGGTTTGGCTTCTGTTTTTAAACTGGATGGTATTCAGGCTAATACTCAGTTAGGAGATATGTTTCCTTTAATAATGGAAAGGCCAACCAGCCACCATTTCCACAACCAGAGGTTAGCACAACAAGAGCAATTGTTTCTGGCTGTGATATATTTTGCTCGTTGGCATAAGGGTTTTCTTAGCATACAGTTAATTGCTAACAATGGGTTCCCTCAGAAATGTTTTGCCAAGAAATTAACTGCATGCGTCATTAATGAATTCAGTGTTTCTGCATCACTGTTCATAGAAAATATTCACATAAATAGGGCAATAAACCCAGGATATTCTCTCAAACTAAATGTGTCTAAGTGCTTTTCTCCAGAAAGAGAAAGCTATAAAAATATTGTCACACTTCACAATTTCTTCTGAATTTTGCCCTCTGTTTTCCCAGTATCTTTATCTTGCTTCTCTCTGTATCTTAATTTTTGGAAGTACATTTTTCATGATGAGTACCTGTCTCAGATTGAAACAACATGGAAAGCTTCAAGAGAAATCATTCAGCCTATTCTGAGAATGAGATGAGGAAAAATTGGTTTTACACATTAACTTTCTGGTAGTTATTCTCTTTGAGAAACTAACAGAGCCATAAAACCAAGTGATGGAGATCAGATTTTCATCATTCACTTGAAAAACAGCTGTTGGTTAACCAAGTCATGAGGCTTTCATGAAGTCTCAGTTCATGCATACCATACAGGAATATATTAAAACTTTGACAACAGTTAAGTGTATATTCACCATAACGCAGCCCCTCACGGTGGTGTATGTGTGTGGCCATGTTGTGCAGAATAGGAATTTCCCTGAAAATCCTGCAGTAGGCCACAAGGGCTGGATAAAGACATTTTTTCTCTCTCTATCTTACTCTCAGTAATTCCAGAGATCTCATTCCTGCCAGTTCTCTTACTTTCATGAGTCTGCCTACCTGTTTTCAGTGTTAAATCAGTTGAATGTCATCTTGAAGAGGATAGTCTGTAATGACCAGTCACTGCCAGATTTTCTCTCTGGAAAAGAAACGCAAGGCAAATCACTTCAGTATCCACGAACTAGTAATGGCCATTTTCTTGTAGTGGAATTACTCAGGAACAGCTATGGTGCTTTAAATACATATCTTAATCTGAATGTGTTCTAACTGTAATTCTGAGTTCTTCTTTTTCAACATCTTCAAGGATACGCAGAATTACTGCATACTCATGGGTGTACTTGACATTGGCTGGAACCGTAATCTGAACAATCGAGCTATAATAAAGTCTAGACTCTTAAGTGAATGTTGTTCTTCACTCCTCTGTATCTCAGTTCCTTGCAAAAGAAGTTGAGCCAGTGTTGCCCCTTTACTTCAGGTTATGAAGATAAGCTCTTCATTATTGTTTTGAAAAATACCAGGTGCTGATGCAAACAACAAAGAAACAACAAGAAGTAAACTTGTAATTCTGGATGCAGAATTTGAGTGCGTCAGGGCCCACTCACTAAGAAATTCAGATAGCAATACTATTTATTCACTGACTCCTTAAAGACTATTAAGGTATATAGGATAACATCTGCACAAACAGTTTCTTATTTTTTGAATGGCTCATGCTGAAGATGTTAGCCACAGTGCATTAAAAATCCTTTTCAGTCAAATTCCTTTGTGAAGAAATCAGGAAGTTGACAGGAGGTGTATATTTGCATCTCCTCCCAGCATGGTGCTGGCATTCAGCCAGAGTAAGCACCGAGCATCCAGGCGTTCAGAGGCATTCCTTAGGGTATGCAGCCCGTGAGAGCAGGGAACTGAACTCAACCACCTCAAAAGCCTCTTCCATTCTTATGATAGCAATCTAGACATAAGCACTTTTATCCACACTAGCAGTAAGAAACTCTTAACAGCAGTAAAACATTTGCATCTGATTTTGGATACAAGGAGCCTGAACTAATCAGTTTCTTCACACATGTAAGAGCTACAAAAGATGGGGTTTTGCAGATTCCTTTCCAAACTGAGTATGTTCTTTTCTTGAACAGCTGCTGCGTAGTTTTATGATAAGCAATAAAATCAGGCCCATGATGGCTAGTAAATTAGTTTGAGATATTTCTATATGATAGCTTTCTTACACTGAAACTGCTGCCTAACAGTAGCCAGTGCTGTAAACCCATACACAATTATTTCAAGGATGTGATTTCAAGGAACATATTTTACTTTGCCTCCGTGGAGATACACAGTAAAAATTTCACTTTAACATTCCAGTTTTCTTCATATGGTCTATAGGGAAGTAATTAAAACTACTAGTTGCCAAGGAAGTACTGCAAACTTCTCTTACAGAGATGTGGATAGCCCATTGCATACATCTGAACTAATAATTATTATGTATTATTAGCTGTATGTTGACAATAAGCTTGGTGCTTTGCCATTTGTATTCTACTGTTGCTGAGCCCGAAATGAACACCAGCCAACTGCAAGTTATTGGAAAGAATAATTGTTGTTCTTTGCCTAGGAAATACCTCAGTGTTAATTTTATCATGAAAAGCAATCAATTTACAATTGGAACAGGAAATCAGGTAAGCCTCAGAAAGATCCTATCTCACTGTCTTGCCATGTCAGTACATAACTTTCTATCCATGTGATTAAAATAAAATCAAACAAGCAACAATTTTCGCTAGTAGTGGGATTTCTTGACTTTTAAACTGAGTTCTGTCGAAATCCACTATAAGACACAGATAAAACTTTTGAATTATTTTTATTCTCATCACAAAATATTCCAAGGATCACCATTCATCACCCCAACAGAGTGTAAAATGTATTATCTCCTCTAGAAGCACCCTGAGTAAAGTGAAGGGTAAATGAGACCATGCTTTATAGATGCCCATCTCCTTCCATTTGTTACAGCAATCATTGCAGTCCCAAGTCCATCAGTCCAAAACAAGGAATAGCACAAAGAGAATTTATGATTAGAGAAAAATTGACTGCCACAGAACTGAGATGCTTCAGTAATGCAATATAATAACTATTTATATCACCAATTTTGGGAAAATTCACAAATGCACTTGACTTGCAAATCCATCTTTTTTGTCTACTATGCATATATGTATTTGCACATACACAGACAATATACTGTTTGCAATAAAAGCTACCTAGATTCTTAAAAAATGGAAATAATCCAGGGATTACTTATAACTCCTTGAATTCCCCCTCAATTTGGATTTTAAGATACAAACATAGTCACTTGATTTTTCCCCTTTGGTCTCATGAATCTTGCAGTCTCAGCTACATGCCGATCCCACTCCATGATAAAAGGCCATCTCCTCCAGAAACCAACCTGTAACCCAGTCATTTGGGCACTCTCCTAGTAGTTCATTCCTCTCCTGGTGCAGAACTGGAACCCAAATCTCCTGCTTACTGAGCAGACATTTCTAGACTGTTAAGCCTTAGTAGAGTGGCAAAAGCCACTTCTTTCAGTGAAACTTAAAGCAGACTGAGTGAGGCCTGAAATCTCAGAGCATCTCCAGTAGAGTTTTTGCTGGACCAAAGAACAAATAGGCCTTTTTCTGGTACACAAGTTTCAGCACAGTATACACATCTAGATTGAGTTCAGACTTCACCTATACAAATTTAGTCACTTCAGGATTTTATTATTATTTTTTTTCCTAAAATGTTAGCACTTAGGGTGCCATCTTAGGGTTCCCTCCTCTCAAAAGAAATCAGTTTGACTTCCCTGGATTTCTTCTATGAACAAATTCCCATGAATTCTCTCATCTCCCCTTGCTCTGTACTTCAGGTTTTTAGGAGTTTTGAACTGTGGCTCTGCACAGTTAACAGTTAGAGAGGTGTCTTGGTCACAGTTCTTTGCATATGGAGTGGCTGCCTAAACCAGGCATTAGGGAGAGAAGGGTATAAGGAAAAGGCAGTCTCTGTGTTAGACTTAAATGTTTGCTTACAACCCTGAGAAGTTTGTGTCTGTGAAACCATGATTCCAAGCCCAGCATTACCTTCATGCTGTCCTGTCACCATCCTACCTCCAAGTACAGACATCTGAAGGCACTTGTCAGTTCTCTGAAGTCATTTGATCCTAGTGATTGTACAGACTTCCCATACAGCCTCCCCATTAGACTGTGTCTAATCAGCGATATGAAAATGCTGAGGGCTTTGAATCCCTCCTCCAGGGAAGCACTTGATATGAAACTCCACCCCAATCTTTCCCTGTCTTCCCTACCACAGAAAATTCCCACATTAATTAATCATGTTTTCAATATGCTTCATCATCAACATTCAAACAGTGATGAAGTAGGAGAATCGATTAAGTGGTTTGGAATCAAGTGCCACTAATTTAAAAATGGTGGATGTTTGAATCAGTCCTTCACTGCAAACAGACATAGTGCTAACAGCAAGATGATCTAATGCTTGAACAAGATCACCAACAACACTCTAACGAAAGATCAATTAAACAAGGATGTATCTCATGTAATCAGTTCAGACACACTCCAGAAGTGTTCTTGACATTGCTCACTGGTGTCAGACAGCAGATTCCGAAGATTTATGAACTTTCTTTCTTCAGCTACTGAGTCATAGTCTTTACATCATATTACAAGCAAAATCCTGACCTCAGCTACTAGTGCTTTCTGCAATTTTCAGCAGGGCAATGATTGTACCTTAATGTAATGTCTTCAATGCCTAAGAAATTCCAAGTAGCACCAAGTGCAGTCGTATCTCCAAACAAGAGAGTCCATCATGAGCTGATCAAGCTCATTTTCTGATGCTTTCTTATGGAAGAAGGATATGGATCACAGTCTTTTTGTGAATCTTCGCAGCAGAGTTTGTGGACAGAATAGCACACCCTGAACCTGATAAATCCACATGGTAGAGCACATCATTCAGCAGACACCCCAGTTCTGGCACTGTGGCAGTGTAACTATATTCATATAGCAGAACATCTGGATGAAACAGCCTTACCTTCACATCAGGTGCCCGCCACCTGATCTGCCTTTATACTGCTTTCTGTGCAGAAGCAACAACAAACTGTGTAAAGAAAGTCCAAACAGAAATATCAGTACCTTTACAGTAGCTGTATCTACTTTAATAACTTTTACCAAAATGAGTATGCACCAAATACCAGATTGTCAGGTCTGGTCCCCATGAGAATAAGCTTGGTGTCCATTCTACAAAATACATAATCAAGTTCAAGGTCTTGGCCCTACGGCATTTTTTTATGTCCTATGTCCAGGATAGCAGGAGAACAAAAATCTATAGCTCAGAAATGAAAAACATCAGTGACAGCTCTAGTCTTTTGGTATAACGGAACTTTCTACTGCAGCAATAAATTTTACCCATGCAGGTGACATGCATTTCTTATGGGCTGATCCAAGAATGTTCTCCCTAACCTTTAACCACACCCTCCAGAAAAATGTGCCGTCACAGATCTCATCTGCTGCTTCCCTCAGTGCAGAGTGTATTTCTTTCACATTGCCCTCTCTAACGAACACATCACACGATGTATATTTTAAAAAATAATGGAGGAAGAAAGGCTAAAACTCTAAAAAATATGAGTCCTTACTTTCCACTGCTTACACGTGTGCTCTTCCCCTGGGAGAACAGATGACAACAAACTGTATGTGGTAGATGCATAGTCATAGTAATGCATGCTTCTCTGGAAGGTGTTCAGGCATTTTGAGATTGAGATATAAGTTTATAAACCTACATAGGGTAGGATAGGATAGGATAGGATAGGATAGGATAGGATAGGATAGGACAGGATGTGATGTGATGTTGACTTGCATTTTCTTTGTGCTGCAATCTCCTTTCCAAAGCAACACTATTCTTTTGAGAGAAATACAACACAACTCTACATGTGTCAAGAATCATGTTTATTCACAATGTTATTATGCACTGTTTTCAGGTAATTGACTCATTTCTCATAAAAGGTATTTTTAAATATGTGCCTTGTACCTGAGGCATTCTGTAACTTAAATTTTCATGAAAGTTTATAATAAACACAGGTAAGACAGCAACCAATCTTCAGGCCACTGACTGTTTGACATCTGTGACTCTTGTGCTGAAAAAATGTTATTCAGCCTGAAAGAAACAAAACGTTTCCCACAGGAATTTGGAAAAGTATATGTGTTTACCTGAACAAACCATGTTTGTTGGAATCTGTGAGAAGCTGTTTTGAAGAGCTATTGATTTATCTGTCATTTTCCATCACCCTTTTTGGGTTTTACTTTAAATCTTAGAATAGTTTCCTTTTTATACTCTCAGAATTAATCATGTGCCCTTTGCTGTCTGAGCAGAACTGAGCCCACCTGAGCACAAGCCCTGAGCCCCCTGTGCTTGGCATGGAGCTCTGGACTCCATACTGCTAATGTCTTCTTAATGTGCTTCTACTTGGGCACACTTTGGAGCACTGCTGGTTCTGCACATTTTCTATCTTGAAAGAGAATAATTGCGTTATCGCTTTAACTGAAATTGTAATATTCATTTTTTATTTTATGTTCTCAGACATAATTTCTTAGCAAAGCAACCCTCAAAGAAGTTAGGAAGTAATTTGAAAAATCATTTGAAAAAGAAGATCTCATTAAATATATCCTGAAGGCTTTTGTTAACAATGAAGTTTCTTTAGTATTTTTATATTGAAATGTATGCACACACATAGGCACACTTCTTTTTTAAATTGAAATTGATTTTAAGATGTTCCTTCAAGATATACACTACTCTTGTATGTGTATTTCTTACCACTTCTCCTACATCATATCTACCCTAGAAAGGACACATTTTACCAAAAAAAAACACATCCAGAAAATGTATATAAATATATCTCTTCCTTTCAGCTATTTCCCTAACACCATGCTAGCAAGTACTTTCAAAAACCTCGTTTTAGTCATTGCATACTCAAAGCTGTCAGCTAGCTCTCTGTGGAGACCAGCATCCACATATTCTCACCGGTTGAGATTCTCAGTCCCTATATTTAAAAAGTGACAGAATTCATGCTCTGATCCCATCCAAGGAGATGAAAGAGAGGTGACAGTAGGTAGTAATAGCAAGAAAAATGCTTAGGGAGCAAAATAGATTAGATTACATTCCATTACATTATATTAGATGATAAAGCATTGAAGAAAGTAAGAAGTACCTAGATGGGAAAGAGTAATGTAGGAAAAGAAGGAGGGAGAGGGAAAGCGAAGGAACATTGTAAATTGGGATTAAGGAGAGAGAAAAAACCCAGAGACACAAATTACATGGAGAAGAAATTATTGAACAATATAGAAAATTTTAGTCCAAAAATGGTTATTGAACAGGAATAGAGAAAAAGAGGTGGTCACAGGAGCTTTAGTAAAGGGTAGTGCTTGTGGTTTTTTTTTTTTGTTTTGTTTTTAAATTGCAGTAAGCATGCTTTATAAAATATTGAAAACTATGAGTCCGTGATGATTACATGTATCACACACACAGTGTGAATGCTTTCCCACATAAGATGAGAATGGAGCAGCACACTAGTCCAAGCCCAACTTGACATTCCTTTAGGATAGTACATACCACCTTCGTTTTCCTCTTTGAAAAGGTGACAGTTATGCACTTCTGCCTTAAGAGCAATGTGGTCCAGTTCTTTCTCTGCCAGGCATCTGGGCATAAAGGAAAGAATTCACTGTCCTTTTTCAAGCCAGTCAGGAGCTGTTAACTCCAAATTGGCTGATTGTCTTATCTCTGGCTTCAGGATGAACCTATCTAAGTGTCAGAATCTTAAGCTGTTGAGACAACTATCGATCGAATCTTTACAGTCAAAAGTCTTTAAATCACTCAAAATGCAAGAGAGATTTAGGGACTTCTCAGGTAAAAGCTAGAGCTCTGAAATGCTGTGAAAACACTTTTAAGTGCAACCTCAATTTCTGTTCAAAAAGGCTGAGAACTAGAACACCCCAAATAGAAGATTTACTGGGCATTTTCACCTCCTGTATTGTTTTGGTATTAAACAGTTATGGACACACCGTGAAAATCATTAAGAATCTATCCACTGAATACTGATTTTTTTCATTAAACACATCGTTTGTGTAATAACACTTCATTAATTGTAGAGCTCCTGAATAATGAAAATAATTGTCAAATAAGATATTAACTGGATAATGACAAAAATAGGCAAATAGTATAAAGTAATTCCTGTAATAATTTAGCGTAACAATACTTTCCACAATGAAACACTATCGGACAAGTACTAACAGTTTACACATATGAAATTATTAGCTCTTTCAGATTAACTCTCTCTTGAGCCTTTATAGAATGGTATTATGAAATGAAAGACCAAACACAACAAAGCATTCCACTTTCGATTTGCCATGTGCAGAATATTGATCTAGAGTCCTGTGATTAAAATCCTGTTCATATAAAGACTTTGTGTTTGTGCATGGACATATATTTATATGATATTTTCATAAATGGTTCCCAGGTATACTAAAAACCTGTGGAAAACTCCCCTGAAAATTTAATGTAGGACATTCTGAAATGTCAGAAAAAAATATCTGCAACAGTTAAACGGTTATTTCAAACATTTTAAGTAACTCATAATAGTGGGTTTAGACATTTTTTCTTTAACAAATATCACAACTACCTGAAATAGCTAGCTTGGAACTGTAGTTAGAGTAGCAACCACATTTCTTTTTTAATATGGATGCTAAATTGTCATGGGTTTTTTGTCTGGCTATGTATAACAAACTTTTATAACTAAAAAAATCCATTGCAATCTTCATATTAAAAAAAAATAACCTCTAAGTGTTTATTCAAAAAGTCAGTCATAGCAATAGCCAAGGAAAGATCAATTTTGTATTATCTGCACTTTTAAAGTTGTGAAGCATTTACTCTCAGAAGCAACTTCACACCCTGAGAAAGTCTCAGGAGAAATCAAATGCCCGTATCTCCTGTTGAATATGCTCAAATGGTGCAGCATTTGGCCACATTCATATGCAAGCCTGAATAATAGGACTGAACTGGTGGGAAGTGAGAGGTTACAACACTACTCTTAGCTATCATCAGAGTACACAGGTTAATAATGGTTCACATGCCTCTCTCTGTTCTTCCCAATATATGGTAGTAGTGGTTATGTTACAATTCCTTCTACATGGCCCAAACATAGTCAATAACCACCTTTTGAGAGAATGTCTACTAACTGCAGCTAAGGATTTTCCAGCAGTAAGAGCTGAGGTGAAGTGCTTTATGAAGTACTTTGCAATTTATGGTTATATAGGTCAGATGTAAGCAGCCTTTCATGTTAACCATACTCTCAATCTTACATGTTTTCCTTTTTTTTTTTTTTCCCCAAAGACCTACACAATATAACTAATGACATTGAGCTCAGTATATCTATCTCAAAAGGATTAAGGTGGTAATCTCACTTACTGAACACTGAAGGCAATTTCCTTGGTGTTCTCTATGTCACAAATTCTATATCCTCTTTTCGCAACCTTGATCATACCAGATAAATATGATGGTCCACTCTGAGAATGTTTAACTGTTTCTTCCCTGTTTTATTACACCACTAAAGTATGAATGTTTCTTGATTTGGATATGCATAGGATAAAATATTTCATTTTAATAGTTCTGATAATTAAGCCATTGTTTCCAGTGATGGCACTAGCCTTCATTACCACAGACAGATTTGGTGTCTTTTTTTTTCTTTTTGCAGTCAAAAGGAAATGGAAAGTAGCAATAGGAAGAAATGATACAAGAATGTTCATGGTCTTCAATATGGGGAAGAGCTTCAGAACCAGCAAGTGCAGGAGTAAAAGCCAGACCTGGTCAGGTGGGAAAGATAAAGTCAAATGGGATACTGGATGGGGAGCAGAGATCGAGCAGGTGAAAAACTGATACTAGGAACCAGTATGGGGGGCATGTTCTTGGCAGAAATTTCTCATCAGGAGCTAGCAACTGGTGGGAAAACAGTTGTAGGTAGGTAAAAACACTGCAGCAGAGAAATTTTGCATGGGGATGAGGCAGAACTGTGCGAACACAGACAGTTCCTGTCCAAGAAAACAATACTGTCAAGGGGATGAAAAAGCACTTTGTAATCAAGAAAACTTTTGCCTAGAAGATTGCTGCCTTATTTGTGCCATGAACATAAGGGAAGGGATACATAGATAACTGACCACAGAACAGCCAATTCCAGCATGCCAGGTGCCCCAGAATAGCTTCACACGTGAATGATCTTACTCTTCAGGTAATAGCAGGTAGTGAAAATTTGTAACTTTAACCTCTCATGCAGTAGAAGGAGTCTGAGCTGCATCATAGGCACAATTTAGGATCAGTACAGGACAACCTTGCCTACATTGCTTAGGTACCTTAGATAACCACAGGCACAGAAGGCTTCAAGGAAAGGTGCTGCAAGTGATTCATCTCAGTAAAGACAAGAGCCAAAAAGCCTAAGTAGATCCCTTTGAGTTTCAAAAAGAACACACCTCTGGGCTTAACCATGCTGATTTTCTGATATATATTCCTTCTAATATCCCTTCTTCTTGGTCTATGAGTCTGACATTTAGGATTCCTTAGAGTCCTGCCAGGTATTCCCGTGTATAATCTCTTAAAACATTACCTATATGGTAATCTGAGATGATGATGCTCTTGTTTCCCAACACTAGCTGTAGAACAGACTGGTTCTTGAGGTGAACACACTAAGTATCTGCCTGAAAGAATGGACTGTGTGTGTAAATTGAAAAGAGATTTCACAAAGAAGTCTTGCTGAATCCCCAAAACAGCCACCTCAGACAATTTCAGACACACCCACCCCTGTCTTTGTAGTTTCTCTGGGTCAGCTTGGGCCTCCTAACCCTCATTGTCCTGGCACATGAGCTCCAATTGAGGACACTCTCTGTCTTCTATTGACTGTAAATCAACCTTGGGGTATAATTCAGACATATCAACTTCACTGTGGACACGACAGCTAACTCTTAGATGTTACAGCACTGAGCATCACATATCCTGAGAGTCTTTGCTTCTGTGTGTCATCTTGCATGGGGTGTTAAGAAGATGCACCAATTAATTTTTATGAGTAATTGAGATACTTCATTGAGAAGCACCATGGAAATACTAATGAGGAAATTAATTATTCTACATAGATAGCAAAATCAGATGTGTTCAGCAAAGATGGCATGTGCTCACTCACTTACCAGCAGTGAGAATACCAAATATTGATTAGTTGCTCATTAAATCTGCACCATTCATTCTGACAGATGCTTCTCTGAACCGAATCAGTCCTGTTCTTGCCATTATTCATCTCATCATGCTGTAGGCACTTAATTGAGGTGCCTCCACTTTCCACATTTTCTGAGGTCAGTGGGATGAAATATGCAACCCCAGGGACCATTCAGCTCCTGCAGTGGCAAAATCAGATGTGAAAGTTACCTGCCTCCTGACAGGCTATCAGCAAAATGTTGAATAACTACATTTGAATTTCAGGTATTTCAGTAAGTGTCTAATTTAGGTAGGCTATGTCACTGTGCAATAAAGAACTATCATAAGAGAAAGGGACATTGGGACACAGTTCAGATTACAGTGACAATCTGAAATCAGGCATTTCCTAATTTTATGTGTTTCACTCTGCTTTCCAGATAATGTTATTTTAATACTGACAATTTTTTGATGGTGTGTTAGGGCTTATGTCAACTATTCTGAATGTTTTGTTTTGCTGTGGTCTTAGCAGGACAATCAGAAAAAAGTCAAGGTGAGCTACATGCCTTTCTACCTAGTCCCTGGATCCTGCCATCTCACATGCCCGTTAACATTTGTTGTGCACCAGTGTTTATTTCCACGTCCACCAGCTACATACTCCCTTTTTCCCATATCAGCAAGTGTCCTTCCATTTTGTTAGTGTCCATGTTTCCCTTTCAAACTCATTTAGAGACTTTCTCTTTTTTTTTGGAATGCCAGGTATCACCGGCCAAAAATGTGTTCATTTTCATTCTGACTTGAATCTCCAGGTATTCCTCTTTTTCCTGGTTCCTTTCAGTGCTCTGCCTACTTGACTAGGTGTGTTGAATGGACCTGTAAACAGTTCTTAATTATGGATAATTAGACAATGCCAGAAGAGATATTCATATCCCCTTTCTGCCCCCTTTTTAAAATTTGTCATGAGCTTAAAACCAACATTTAATTGGATTGATATATAGAAATAGAACTAAAATTTTGCCACAACATGTGAATTATTAATGCATGCTGAAACAGGGAACGCAGGCTTTACCAAACTGCTGCAGAAGCTGTTTTTAGGCAGCTTCTATTTAGGCCCTCACTCTTCCAACTGGAAGACCAGGACTGTTGTTGCCTTGGCTTTCTGCCTAAGTAATCAGGAAAAAAAATTAGACCATTCTGGGAAGCAGCTCAGACTATCCGAGATCTGGACCACTCTTTGGAGGTATTCCTCTCCCCCTTTCTCTCCAGTAACTGTCACAAAAGCTGTGGCTAGACACTGTCCTAAATTTGGCATCTTAATCACTTGCCTGAAGTTTAGCATGAATGCACCAAAACCAAGAGTCTGCAGTATTAATGAGTTTACTCTCATCTCATTGAAATTCCATAGTCTTTCCTGTTCTCAAAGCAAAACCAGCAGAAAGCATAATAGTGGGGCTTTTATCTCACTACTTGGCAGATGACAGAGAAAATGCCTGGAATTAATAATAAATGCTTTGATGTTATTGCATGAGTTTTAATTCTATGGATCTATCTAACCACTTACCTAAGCAAATCAGATATGATGCAGAAAAGAAAAACGTTCTTGAAGGCAATATGAAAGCTGTTCCTTGCTGCCAGTTGTGATGTCCATGCAAATTAAGTTTGTATAGTATTTAGTAATGTCTTCTTTAAAAGAGGACAAGATCACCCAGAGTAACTGCAATAGTATTAAGAAAAAAAAAATAGAAATTTTGGAAAGGAGAAAAGTTTTGGGGTTTCTGAGTATAAAAAAAGCCTGTAAAAAACTATTTAGAGGGCATGTTATTCCATGTCCACTTACTTCCAGTTTGTTTGTGCCTTTCGCTGAAGCATTTGAATCAACTCTTCTAGACTAGAGGATGCTGGTCCACAAGGAAGCTGCTTGTGATCCAGCATCATAATTCCTATGACTGAGAAATTTATAAAATTATTGATGTACTATTGATCATTGAGTAGTCATATGAAGATCAATTGAGTAAATGCTTCAAAGATAGGACATAATTAAGTAATTCTTCCTAAAACAAAATACAATACTATAAGCAAATTCTGAGCAGTAATCAAAATGAAACTCAACATTCAGAAGCTATGTTTTTTATAGACAAATCAGAGAGCCTGGACATCAATATCTGGAAAAATCTCTCCTGTTTAAGGTAAATAAAGAGTTCACATTCCTCAGGAATGATGAAACTGAACTCTTGGTATGACAATTGTCATTGTTGATGGAATAGAGAGCTTGGCATGTTCATTTACTTTTCACAATCTTACTGAAATGCTGTCTCGTTATTAAACATGTTCCATAGTTAACCCTTCAATTTCTTTTAAAACATAGGAGTCATAAGTGTCTGAGGTGGAACAGTAAGAACAGATGCCAGCAAAAATACCAACCTGTTTTATTACAGATATATGTAATTTGCTGACTCAGCCTCTTAGCTAAAATGCAACGTGGTACCATTCCTCTTTTCTATCCTTCACTCATTGCTCAGTTTGTCACCCTACTTTGTAAATCAGAATCATAGAAAAATACTCGTTAACAAATCTTGCGTGTCAATGACAAATATACTGAAAACTCTCACTTTTTCTTGTTTGTACATCATAATATACACACAAGGCAAGCGGAGGTCATTTTACTGGAACCAATTGATAGCAACTAAGAAATGACTGATTTCTTTTTGGGATTTCCCTATTTGACTTGAAGAAATATCCTCATGAACTTATAAGCAAAGTTTTATAATTGACTTTTGGTTTTACAAACTATTTTTTAAATTGTTGTCATCAAGCTGTATCTCCTTTTGCTCTGCCCACCTTCCACAAAGCACAACTATTTCACAAATCATTTATTAACAATTTCACTAAGTCATGTTTTTTTCCCATTGTGCTCACTGTAACAGTCCAATGGAGCACTAAGCATGGTAAAGAAATGAATCTGAATCAGAAACAAAGGCTGAGGAGCTTATTAAAGTCATAGACAGATATTGCAAAAGGAGAAAGCAAAGCATGCAGCTATTAATCTTTTTTTTTCCTTTTCTTTTTTTTTTTTTTCTTTAAAGGCGAGGAGAATATCTTAGTTTTGTCTCTTTTATAATGGCAAGGAGGAGGGGAGAAGTTTTGCTTTAGTTAAGAAGTTCTACGTTGAAAAAAAGTGTGCTGGAGGAGAACAACCTTTAGGAACCGGTTCACAGTTACGATTTATGAAACAAATACAGGGACTACATTCTGTTACTGGGAGATGTAAGTTACAGCTCAACAGGCTTGGAAATGCATGACCTCTGAAGGCTTTGCAGATAACAGGAATTCAAAAGCCTTTTAAAGAAAAATAATGTGACTCATCAAACTTGAAAGATTAATTTTGCCAATGTATGCATAAGCGCAGGCATTGGGTAAACAAATTCTCAGAGTCATTTCCAATTGTAATTGATCACTAAATTTCTCCTGCATCTTCGAAATGTCTCCTTGCATCATTCTCAGTAGTATTCAAGCACACCACAGGGTTTGAGCTTTGTGCACTCCCAGACTGTGTGTTCCACTAGAAGTGATGCTAGGTGCTCATCCTACCAAATAAAAATTTTCAGAGAGCACATCTTAAAAGAAGAATTTTAAAACAAATATTTTCACCATGAAATTCTGACTTGAACCAGCTACTAATTTTCCCAATGTGCTAAATCCAGGAGCACTTTGTGGAACAACAGTGGAAGTGAGTAACATGACCTCATTTTTAGTTATTAATTACTACTTGGGAAAAAAAAAAAAAGCCCTCCAGTTCAGTTTCTACTTGTTTCTGGATGTTTGTATGTTGGTTGCTGTCTCATTTTCTATCTGGATACAATACATGTTTGCAGTATTTAATATGTATTATATCTCATAGAAAAGCATTAATATAAGGTGGTGTCAGGAAATATTCTCTTTGGCATGTGTATCATGAAGTGATCCTTAAATATATATTCATAGGTTTTTTCAAATGGCATTTAATGCTATTATTACTATGCTTGCTGGCTTTTGTGTCACAGAAGTAGAATCCACACAAGTCACATGAAAGAGAAACAATGACTGTGACCAAATCTCCTGCAAAGTCTATGTCTCACAGAGTTTCCTCACAACGTGCCTCTGAAACGTACATGCACTAAAAATACACATGGTAGAAAGTGCTGAGCTCCACTCTGTATCAACGTTCAGAAGCCCACGCAGTCCCCATCCCAGCACCTGCAACAATTTTACAAGATCCTGATACTAAACCTAAATTACTAAATCATCAAAGCTACCCTTTTCTTCTTTGTTTTATTTGCTTCATATCAACAGCAACTTCCCCTTGGCAATTTTCATTTGCCACAAAGGCACTTCAAGCTGTACCCACAGACTTCAAAGCATCTCAGTGAATCATCTCTGGTTCCCTCCAGTGATCAAAACCTTAACCTGTGGAAGCTTTTCCTGTCCCTGAGAAGAAGCAAATTCTGAAGCTGTCAAGAGCTTAGAAGAGGAATCATGCCAATCGCTCATACTTTTTTATCATGAACAGTGTGTTGTTTGAGTGGCTCTACTGACCACTGCAGTTACAGACAGGTGTAGAAAGAGCCATAAGCACTATACTTATAGATCTCTACAATGAGTGTGACGAATCTTCTTCTAGAGTTGATTACTGCATTGGTTACTGATGTAACTTAGGTGACCAGTTTGGATGAGACAACCAAGGTTTAAATGCTTGACATTTGATACCACAAATCCAGACTATCACCTGCTTCCAGGAAACTTCTGGTCTCCAGATTTTGCAATAATGTCTTCTAATCTAATTGTCCTCTTTTTTTGATATGTACAAATATTTATCAGATATATTTTATGTAAGATTTGTATTATTAATTATAAATATATACATTACTATTTATTAGGTATATATAGACCTATTTATGTATATGGAACAAATCTGTTCTCATCCTGTTCATCTTTATTTATTAAACAAGGCAAATAGACTATTAACTATGGATACTATGATATTTGTATAAATAGTAAAAACGGTTCTCTGAACAGATGAAACATTGTGTGTACTAGGGTTATGTATACTAGCAAAAACGTAGTTTAACCTCACTATATCTTCGAAGTTTAAGACAACCATTTCCATTGACTACTAACCAGGCGGTTATAATCCATTCCCTTCGTCCTTTATAATAATTCTTGTTTCACTATTTATTATAAATCTCCATGTGCATATATAAAGATAATTACATATGTATGAAGAAAGGTAATTTTTAATCACTCTCTTAGTAGACTGGAAGATAATATACAGTTTGTATAACTTTTACTAACAAGAAAACTATACCTTGTATAGGACCTAAACCATTTGTGTGACCCAATGTTGTGGTTTCAGTTGGAATAAGGTTAACATTAGCTATGTTTTGTATTTGGAATGAGAAATACTTTTGATAACACACTGGTGTTTTCAGATGTTACTAAGTAGTCAAGGCCTTTGCTGCTCCTCACGCTGCCCTGCAATTTGGGAGGGGACACAGCCAGGACAGCTGACCCCAACTGCCCAAAGGAATATTCCAGACCATATGACATCATGGTCAGCACATAATGCTGTGGGAAGGAGAAGGAAGGGGGGAACATTCAGTGGGATGACATTTGTCTTCCAAAGTAACTGTTATGTATGATGGAGCCCTGCTTTCCCGGGGACAGCTGAACACCTGCCTTCTGGTGGGAAGCAGTGATTGTTTTGCTTTGCCTACATTCTTTTGCTTTTACTTTACTTATTAAACTGTCTTTATCACAACCCACGAGTTTTCTCACTTTTACCTTTCCAATTCTGTCCCCAGTCCCAACTTGGGGGAGTGAGAGAGCAGCTGCATAGTCCTCTCTGCCAACTGGGGTTAAACCAGTTAATGGTAATTCATGACAAAAAACATTCCCTCCTAACAATAAACTGAATCTTGTTGCAGATACCTGTAATGAAGCAATTCCTGTGCAGCGTTCATGAGGCAGAAATTGTCTGCTGGAGGCAACTGGCCCTTTGTAATGTGATGGAGCTAATGAAGACAATGACAACTTATACAATTTTTCTTTTTCCTGTGATGTGCATAACCTCCTGACACACATTAGAAAATACCTTGAATATGGCAAAAACTATCATTATCTGACAGGGGAATGTTTTATGGGTCACCACTGAAACTAACTGATGGCAAATTGTCAGTAGTTTCTTTAAAGCTCCTTTATGTAATTCTTCAGTATTGTGCTATAAACCACTTTTACCATGTGTCTCCTCAACTCATCTACGTTCCTAATATAACAATACCATTCACTGTGTATGACATCCTCCTAAATGATTAATTTTAACAACTTAAAGCACTCCATGTCAGTCATGTGTCCCAAATTAAACTTAAAAGAAACATGGACTAAATCTCAGGTTATGAGATTACTTTATATCAAGAATGATAAAAAAACCATATTGTTTTGCTTTTATTCTGCCCATCTTTCAGTCTTAGGAATGTTGCCTTTTGAAGCTTGTTCCCTTAGCATTCATGCACCGAATCACTGGCTGGATATGTTAGAAGATCTGGCTCACTGCTTCCTCTCCAGATACAGAACATATCACCTCTGGGATATGTAGAGATTCTATTAGTGCAAAGCCTCAGGCCTGACAATATCTTGCTGCAATGATTGTCTCCTGTGAGTGAATAGTTACCCACACAGATTTAATTAACAGCAGCAGTAGAGTATTCACTGTTATAGAACTCTGTGGTAAATTACTAATCAGAACTCCAGGCACACTGGAGGGAGTAGAAAGCTGAGGAAATGATGAGATCAGTTTTAAACAATATGGAACAGGCATGAGCAATGTGAGCAACATTTATATGCAATAAATGCAGTGGTGGCCTGGGAATAAAATGCCCAGCAGACTATCACTTAAACCTTCTCCAACAGCTTCACCAGTTAAATATTTGGTGGAGCTGGGGAGGGGGGAGCAGAAATCATAATTGCTTATATTAATAGGTATTTTCCTCTTAAATGGGGAAAATAATTTTATTTTGTAACAGTCTTAGCTATCAATGTCTAGGCTTTGCTGAGCTAAAATCTCTGCAGGTAAAAAATATGTAAGCAGGACAGAGGAGTAAGCAACAGCATTCTGGAGTAGAAATTAATTAAAACTACTTAAATCACAAACTTGGAATGGGCACCTCAGTCCTTTTACAGAGCTGCTGCTTTGGCATTTCTGAAATGGGCCCACCTGCTTAGTGCAATCAAGGTCACTGAAACACTCAGAAAGTGTATTTTCACTTACAGAGTGCCTTTGGGACCATATCATGCAGTTAAGCTCTGAGGATGGTATACCATAGGCAGAGCTCCAGTGGGAGACAACATATTCAGGAACTTGTAAAAGTTTCTGTGCAATTTCATCTGCCATGAGCAAATGCAAGTCATATAGAGCACAAGTTTGCACCTTTTCTGCCTCTAATGCTTACACTAAATCATTCCAGTGCTGGGAAAAAAACATTCTCACTGGAGCAAGGCTTTGTGATGGCTTTTACGCGAAGGGAAGCAAAGGTCCCTTCCAACACATTTTCAGATCACAAATTTCCGAGAGAAGATCACAAACACAGGGGGAATCATGGGAACTTTGAATACCATGGAAGACAGAAGTATGAGTGGAAAGTGTTCTCTCGCCCTCCCTTTCTCTCCCAGATCAATTACTTAAAATTAATTATTTTAATAATTAATTGTTTCAGCTTTAAAATGCTTCAGGTCAGTTCTTCGCAAATGATTCTTCAAACATATACCCAAAAAGCCCTGTTAGAAATTTTGAAAATTTTTATGTATCTATGAAACATTGATTAGAGAAAAAAGAAATTCACAATCTGCATGTCTTACTCTGCAAACTTAATCGATCCGTTGCCACTTCTAACTTCATGTTATATATTCACAATGGGTAAACATATTACATGTGTATTCCTGCTAGAGCAACAAATTTTAAATTAGTAAAGCAGCATAAAGTTTAAGCTTTTAGTATTAAATTTCAGCGTGAGTGCATTGTCAATATAGAAAGGACCCAGTTTCTCTTGTCTCTGAATACAAATTTACAAATTTACACATTGTCATGTTTTTGCAATGTAGTATGTCAATCTAACCCAAAGCAGCTAACTACAAGAGCTCTCATTGCTAATGCCTGGTAAAATGCATTAGTGTAGTCAGCAGGGTGAGCTAAACTTTTCTTCTGTAACTCAAATGGACAGAGTTAGAAGACTGAATGGTCTCTTGTTTCAGATCAGTCTCTTATTTCAGATCAGTATCTGCCTAAACCCAGTGATTTTTCACTTGAAATTATGTGCGCTTACTTTAAGATCTACTACTTCTGTCTGTCTGTCTGTCTGTCTGACTGACTTTAGGAAGAGAATACAAAATTAGCTCTACTCAGAAAGCATTATTCACAGCCAGAAATCTTTGTCATCTCTTCAGCTGATGCCAGACAGCAGAAATCCATTAAACCAATGGAATATTTATAAAAAGGGAGTTTAGGACCATTATTTTTAAAGGTAGTTCAAATTTAGAAGAAGCTGAGGGACACTAGGCTTTTAGGAATTGCAAATTACCAGCAAGTCTATGCCATGGCTGCTTCTAGCTAACCTTAGATTTGCTTAAAATAATAAGAAACATATTTAAATGGAAGACCAAAAGGCAACTTTGGGGAAGACAAAGAAATGTCATAGAGGAAATAAGAAGCTTATTAAACAGCTAGGCTTTTACGTGTTTTACTCCATACACTACCTAAATAATGCTACAACAGCAAAGTATGCAGGTAGAATTGGATCTTGCAAGTCATTGAACATTTCAAATTCTCCCATTGCCATTTCAGCACGTGCTGAAAACCTTTGTGCTGAGCCACTGCAAGAACTCCCAGTGCTTGTTGATACTGAAAGTATTTCTCTTGTTTATGGTGGTTTAATAAACCACTGACAGCACATTAAACCACAACAAAATATAGAGTGCTTATTCAGTACATCTGAAAATACATATTTTTAAGCAATTCCTGCATCATTTGCTTACAACTGAGTGCTTATGAATTATCATTTGCTGCTTCTGTATCTGTATTAGACAAATTAAAAATAGGTGAAATAAACAGCATAAAGGGAAAGCCTGTAGACATTATTTATAGAGTTCAGGGAAGTCACACAAAGAAAATGAGAAACTATAGGAGCACCACACACTACTCGTTATGCACTTGACTGGTTGTGCACTGGTTCCATTGTTTTGGAAATGGATGCAATGTATTTGTTCCACTAGGGAGTTTTCTGTTGGTGGATACATACAACTAAAATGTTTCTAAAAGGATGTAGATTTTTTTTTCAGTTACACAGTAAGGGTGGAAAAATGTGTTGGCTGTATTTTTGAAGAGTTGTACTTTAGCTGTAAACCAAGTTTCACATTTTGTCATCAGCTATGTTATTGCTCATCTCCCACACCTCTTCTGGGAACTCAACCTTTCGTTTATGACTTGCATCTCTAGTGCAACTTGTCTTGAGTACTGTTAACATAAACAAACACTGCAAGGTCACAACATGACTTGGAGCAGAATCTTCAGTTTTAACAAAACCTCCAAATGCATCAAATACTCCACTTTTACAGGAAAAAAACAATGCAAATTTGTTCTCTATTATTGCATATAAATAGCACAGAATTTCCATGACATATCTTATTTTCACTTTATATTTTGCAGATTCACAGAAAGGAATAAGGCCGAAATCAAATAAATTACTCTGATTTCTTTCATTCTTTCCTGCTTAATGATATTCCACATTTAGGTGGCTCACCATAACCTTTGGTTGAGAATTAGTTAACCTTCATTTCCTCTTTGTTCATTAGGAATCAGTAGCTGTTCACCAAAGAATCAAGAAAAAAAACCCCATAATATATTTTGTGTGGTTCACATGTCAGATAGGCCCTTACAGGGACTAATGATTTTAAAGTAAAATTAGGAGGGGGGTTGGGTGGACTCCCCCAAGACTTTTGTGTGAATGCTGCAGCATAGTACAAAGATGAAAGCATTCAAATTTGAAATGAAACACAGCAGGTAGAGAGATCTAGCATGAATTTCAAATAGATATTCCTTGCGCTAGTATGGTAATTAAAGCTTTTTTTCCCTTTTTTTTAAAGTGTATTGGGTTTATTATAGGACCCAGTTTAACCTCAATATATCCAGTGAGTTAGGAAGAAAGATCATATAAGCAACAGCTATCATTGTCCGAGAGTTTTCATGACAGCACACTGAATCCAGATGAAATTTAGCTTCAGAAGTAGCCTGAGGATGGTATTGCTAAGTTGGAGGAGCTCAGAAACATCAGAGGTGGTACATTTCTGTCTAACAATCTGTTATGACCGTTCACAATTCCAGTGTCTCCTGGATTCTGTTTACATGACAAATTTTTCACTGACGTCACTAAAGAATGCTCGTATAAGTTTTCCTGATACAAAAGGAGCACAGAGAGAATGAATGCAGCAGTGACAGACTGCAGCTAGACATACAACTACAGAGGAAAAGGAATGAGAACATGTAAACGGAATCCCGGTCAGTCTCTAACAGGTTGAGAAACAACCTGCTCTTGGATAGTTCTGTAGATGGTTTTGCAGCAAAAGTTAAACTGAAATAAAAGGTAGAAGTCACAAGTACAATCTCTTACCTTACTCAGCAGAAGGGAAGGTAACATGACAGTTAGACAATTATAATTTTTAGGTTGTGTGATAAAAGCTTGTCTATACCCTCACAAAGGAGCACAGAGGAGCCAAAATAATGCTTTACCCTTGCTTCTCCCAGGGTCATAACAGAAACCATCAGCTCATCAAAGGCTCACCTCCAAAAACCAGGAGGACAATGGCAGGTGGGATCCCAAATTAAGGTCTCAGAGGAAGTGGCACACTGTCCAGGTCCTTCCCAAAGCTGTTCCAGGACAGCTTCAGCTCCATTGTCCAGGCATGAAACCTATTACAATGAGTCAACATCATAACTTCTTTTGGACTGAGGGGGGAACACTGCCTAGGAGCATGGGACATGTTATGGAGTGCAGGGCAAGAACACTTGAGGATTGCACAGAACTTATTATTGTATGTTTAGGGGAGGAGTTACAGGTGGGAAAAGGGAGGGATCAAGGTGGTTTGGTGAGGAAGAATTGTGGAAAATAAAAGGGAAGAAGGAGTAGCTGTGTGTAGTTTGCTGGTTGGTAGACTTGTTTGGCCATGCCCTGCACCTGAGCAGCACAGCCTCTTATTAAATACCTTTCTACTCTTTTCCTGGATAAGGGACTCTCATGTGCCTGTGGGTGTCTGGGGGGATGATTGTAGCCAGATCAGCGGTTAGACGGCTGTGTGTCTGTGGTGCCAACAGCTACAGAGAGGCCAGCAAGTGGATGTCAATGCCAGCAACTGGAGCAGGACCTTGCGTCGCAGGGACCCATGTGTCCATGGTGCCAGCCACTGGAGTAAGTGTGGGTGTTCAAATGAGGGTGTGAGCACCAAGATCAAGCCAGATGAGCTGGGGAGTAGGTGAGATGATCTGGGAGCCAGGGACTGAGTGTGTCTCTAAGAGTGAGAACACAAGGTGGGGTGGATAGTGTGTATTGGGTCTCAGATGGCTCTGTGTGGGAATGTGAGGGCATTTGTGCCAGAAACTGGTGGAGAGCTGTGGCCTCAAGGGTTCATATGTCCAGCTGCCAGCAACTGGGCAGGCTGGGCATATAAGCTCAGCTGTGGGGGCATCCACATATGGATGCATATATAGATATACACATATATACATATTCCCAATAGCAAATCTCCATCCTGCTCAGCTGGAGAGAGAAGCAGGATGAGGCCATTGCTGTCTGTGTGGTCTGTATTCATGTGAGTGCTCTGCGTGTTTCTCTCTGTGTTGATCTGTGCAGCCCATTGTATGTAAACATGTATATATTGATGCAGATGTGTTTCTGGATGTCCCTAGGGAATATGTGTGCAGCCTCACTACCGACTGGACCTGAGGCCATGAAGCTGTGGCAGCTTTGCTTCTCTTGACCTGCCAGATTTGGTCCTGCTACCCTAACAACAATGCATGGAGCAAATACTTGTTTCTCTTTTAACTAGGAGAGGAGCGTAGGTCTGGAAATGACTAAATATCACTTGAATAAATACAAGAAAGAAGAAAAGGCAGTAAAGAACAAAAAAAATACATCTTACCTATTTATAAAACAGACATGGCTTTCTCGAAATTTTGTACTGATGGGTTTTATAACAGACTTTTGTGCTGCAATAATCCCTTGCATCTCCTCTGGCTGGCTGGGTCACAGTAGGTGATAACTATAATCTCCTTTCATTTCAGGTGGTTTTAACTGCTTGAAGAAGTTCTGCTACAGATTTTCTTGTCCAGCTTCTGGAGATGTTTTTTAACAGGTTGTCCACAAACAGCTCCTCCTCTTTTCTCATCATTTTTCCCCTGCAAAATTATCTTTGCTAGGCCTTTTGCTTTAGTCATATTGCTGAACCTTTCCAACTTCTCTCTTTGCACTGCTGCTAGTAGAGGCTCATGGGATCCAATTACTGCAGATCCTGCTACTCTGTAATAGAGCTGTTAGTTCCGTACACTGTATATGGTATCCATTGAATTCTACAGAGACATCTGAATTCAAAGGTTTGAATTCTTCATTCTGTTGCTGCTATTTGAGTCTCACCCATTTCACACTGGTCATGGTCTCGAGAACACAATATTTCTAAGTTTCTTTTTTTTCTCTTGGATCTACTAAGGTTGTTCTTGTCTTTCCAGGTTGTATTTTGGACTGTGAACACTGCTAGCATGAGGGCAATTCTTTGGATTTCTGTTTCAGGTTTTCTGTCTTTCATGGTAGTAGTACTGAGATACTTGAATAAGTCCCCTTATTCAACTTCTTTGCTTTTGATGTCTATTTCTTGTTCAGTGACAGTAATCCTCATTGTCATTTCACTGCTCTTTTTTTTTTGTGCTGATCTCCATACCATCATTGCAGTGCTGCCCAGCTTTGTCATTGTATTTGCACATCCTGGTCCCATTCCTCCTATCTAATCTACATCATCTTCAAAGAATAGATTACCTGTATTACTACCGCTAACTGGTAGCACTCCTTCAAAGTTTTCAGAGTCCTTTGACATAACACATTCAAGGAAACAATTGAAGGGATGTGGCAATAGGAGACACCACTTTCTTAAACCAACTGTTATGTGGAACTACTTACCCAGTGTGTTGCCTTCAAGGACTTTACTCCCTGCACTGTAATAAAGGATTTCAAGGGTTGTCACTATTCTTTTGCTAATGTTGAGTGTCTTCATCACAGCCCAGAGTATTTCTTGCCAAATGTGATCAAATGTTTTACTGAAGCCTGTGAAGTTGCAGTGCAGTTCCATTTCATATTCTCAGTATTTTCTGTTCAGTTTCTCAAGTTGGATGTGTGATCTATCGTACATGGTGCCATTCTAAAAATTTCCCCTTCCTCCTCAGGTAATGTCTTTGGTAGATCAGGTAGACATATGATCATTACTTCAGAAAGTAGTGCCCTGGCAGTTGGTATGTGTGCAACTTGTGAATTACAATAATGGTTGTAACTCCCTTACTTTTTTGCAAATGTTTAGCTTTTCCTGTTGGAGATTTTCTGCAGCTGAAATTTCCTGCTCCTCATTTGATGACTCTGAGGTTGAACAAGTCCTCTCTGACTCTTCTTCAGTTGCTAATACACTGATGTTAACTCAACGTTTACTTCATAGTTACACAAATCCTCACAGCATTCCCACAGCCTGCCTGAAGTTGCTTCTGCTTCTTTTTTTGAAGACATTTATTTTGGTCTTGAAACATAAACACATTTCCTCATTGTCAAGCCGATGGTAAAATTTTTACTCTTCCTTCTCCCTGTATTCTGTTGCCTGTGTATCTGTACGCTTTGTACTGGACTGTTCTATCACTATCCTGAGAAGCTTTCTTGTGGTTGTCATTTTTCAAGTTTCATAACCAGCCATCTTACTGTTGCTAAATTTATCACACTGCATGAATTGTTCACATTCCATTTCCTGGGCTGGCTGCTTAATCTTTTTTGTAGAATTTAAGGTATTGATTTTTTTTTTTTTCCAATAGCATGCTTAGTATTCTCATCTTGGCCAAGACTCATGAGAGATGAGGATATTCTCCAGGGCCCTGTCCATGGCACTACTAACCACAATGACTACCATGACATCCTAAAGGGTAGTTTATCCTGGCTGTCTTTTCTTCTTCAAGAGTAGATGCAATAACCACATTGTCATAAATAGATGACTGCCTAAAAAAGCAAGTCTTCAGATTACCATTTTTCATCCAGTCAGACCAGTCCCTTTGTTAGCAATGAAAAATAAGGTGGAGTTGAGATCAAAAGTAGCATGCTGCCCTTGCAGAGGTATTTGCCTTAAAACTTTTCTGGAAATGACTTGTAGAGTTTTCAAAGAACTCATGCTCTGTACCTCTCCATATAAATTATTAGAGACCTTCATCAAGTAAAAAAATCAGTTGTTTCTTCCCATTTCAAGGTGCTGCAAATATCAAGAACTTTCGTCTTGATATAAGAAAGAATTTTTTACAGCTGGAAGAGTCATTCACTGCAACAATGCACTCAGGAACAAGATAGAGTCCCCATCACTGGATGTTTTCAAGATCCAAATGGACAGGGTGCTAGATAATCTCCTTTAGGTCTCCTTTCCCACAAAAGGTTGGACTAGATGAGCTTTTGGGGTCCCTTAAACCTGAGCTGTTCTATGATTCCATAATTCAGGTACAAATAAAGCCCTTGAAAAAAAGAATTTTTTGTTATAAGTAGTCAGTAACTGCAGAATATTGATGCTTTAATTTTATTTAGAAAGAAATACCATTTCCCAAATTAAAAGTGAGCCATGATGTGAGAACTCAACCAGTTTATGTACCTTCAAGATTATTAATATTAACTTAATGACCTTCAGATTAAATCAAGGTTTTGTAGGATCTAAATAGAAGGTATTACCCCTGCAACCTTTCAGCAACAAGGTTCCATGGTTTATTTTCTTCCTTTGTACAAGGATTGCACTCTCCAGCTGTATTCTTTATCTCTGAATATGAGGCAAATGATCAAGAAAGAGGGAACGTTAATGCGGAATACCACAGCAGCATGCCAGATATGTCTTACATGAACAGTAAGTTTTTCAGTATTTTTTTTAAAGTAAATATAAATGTATTGTGATTTCTACTAATTTCATTGTAAATATTTTAAAGGAGATTGAAAACTTTGATCCTATGAAGTATTTTTAATTAATTTTTACTGTCATAATTAGATGAAATAAGTTTCCCTCTAAGTGTATTCTTATTTACATAACTTACAAATAGCTTAGAGATTAATACATCTCTGTAAGAATAGGTACAGAACAGTTTTTTCCTCTTCCAGGTTTAAATTTAAAGAATTAAATTTTTAAACTTCCCAAGTGTGTAAGATTGTTTAAGCTATAATGTAATAAAACTTTTTCTTCCCTTTGAATGAGAAGGTGGCTTTTTAACCTTATTATGATATTGCAGTGGTGCAGAAAAGCAAACTGGAAGAAGTTAGATTAAAAAAATCTTCTTGGATAGGTAAATTTTTACTATAAGACTCTATAGAAACCAGTCTTATATCCAGAAAAATTGTAATTAGATTTTTATTGGTTAAGAGTTAAAATAAATCCAGTAGTCTTGTTAAGTGGTAACGTTTGGTTTCTTTGCTAGAAATGGATTTGGTTGGAAATGCAATGAAATAAACTACAATAACAAAATATCTATTGCAATATGACAGTAACTGCTGAAAAAATATTTGTTGCAAATGGGGTTAGCGGGGATAAATTATGCATGTGGAAAGAAAATACTATGTACAATAAAAATAAAATTTAAAAGGCACAGATCAAAGAGTATTTTTGGGGCCTCAAATCTGCCAAGTCTGGAAAGCATGTACCCTCTTACTGTCAAGCTCTGAATAGGTAAACATCTTCTGTTTTTAGTAATGAAATGTTTAATTATGCTTAAGTTAATCTATGTATTTCTGCAATAATTTTAGAGAGACCAGTCAGGAAAAGCTAACAAAGGTAACCAGAGCTAATTGGGCTTTGTAAAAACTTAATTTGATCTGACAGTTGCGAGACATGAATCCTAGTGAGTAACGTAAATTTAAATTGTAGACTTTTGCTACTAATGGAGTGTAATATTATAGATGTATTTCTTCATTCCTTTTATTATTAGTTCTAATCACATCCAAGACCAAAGCCATTGATACAGTAATTAGTAATACACGTTCTTGTTATTTTGCATGGCCCATGCAAAATTACCACATGTATTTGAGAAAAAGTGTACAAGGGCAAGGTATGATGTATAATTGGCTACTGTGAGGTTGGCAGAATGGCTGTCTCCAAAGGTGTTTCCAGCCAAGCTTCACTCAGAATGTTCTTTCACTCTAAGTAAAATAAACAGGTCTGAACTTACTGGAATTTTCTATTTGCTGTCCAGTAAAACCTTATAGCTTCTGGGTTTTTATACAACTAAGATTTATAGCATCTATTCTCACTGTGCAGAGTCCCAAGATAATGTTAATAGATGGCTAGTCTTACCAATAAATCCCTCAGGGAGCAGAGAGGAATATCTGATTCAGATGAGTTGTTCAGAGCTAAATCCACATCCCAAATAGAACGTGGTACTTACGCTTAAGAGACTCACCTCTAAAAATGTAAAGTTATTTCTCTTCCAATTCCTAATAAAGGCAAACTACAGTTTTGGTAGTTTGGTTCCTGATAATTCATAGATCTGCTAATCATGGGATCGGTGCTCATTTTCTTGAAAGGAATCTAGAGTAATTTTTGCAAAAAGCATTCCTCTGGGACTTTGATACTTCAACCCAAGAGGCTGGAAGTGAAAAAGAAAGATTTCCCAGACCACAAGGCAGAATGTCAGGAGCACTTGATTATCTGGAAGCATGGAAACCCATCTAAATAATACAGGAACTAGTAATATAGAAGGGAAGGGAAGGGAAGGGAAGGGAAGGGAA
>VXAK01000417.1:52616-139182 GCA_013399435.1 Arenaria interpres | reverse complement strand
CCTCTCTGGATCTGCTGGCAACACTTCTTTTGATGCAGCCCAGGATGTGATTGGCCTTCTGGGCTGCGAGAGTGCATTGCCTGCTCATGTTCAGCTTCTCGTCCATCAGCACCCCCAAGTCCCTTTCCTCAGGGCTGCTTTCTAATATCTCATCCCCCAGTCTGTATTTATACTGAGGATTGTTTATTCCCAGGTGCAGAATCCTGCACTTGCTTTTGTTGAACCTCATGAGGTTCATCTGGGCCCACCTCTCCAAAATATCTTGTGTGAGATAAGAATTTGAGGAAAAATTGCATTCAAGTAGTTTGCTTGGTAAAATTGCAATGGAAGTATGAGAATTTGGTGTTCCACATTGTCTAAGTTTCAAACCCAGATGAAAGTATCTCACAATTACCTATAAGAAAGGCAAATAACCAGAAAATGTAGAAGTATTGCATCACAGTATTGTATTTTATATTCTTTTAAACTAGTACAAGATTGCAAAGCTCTAAAGAGCCAGTGCAGCCACCGTAGTCACTGTAGTTGCTGTTTAGTGACTGTCAAACTGAGATATGAAGGATGTCAACCTGTACTATATACAACATACAAACATGAAGAACCCAACAAAAACCAGATTTTAACATACAAGTGATATAGTTTACAATTACTTACTTATATGGAAGGATAATGTGTACCTGAAGTGGCATCTTCTCCTTAAATGTTTATCTTAATCCATAAACTTTTAGGAAACTGGTACCTTTTTAACAATGCATGAGGGGTGCATATATCTGAAAATATATGAAAAGTACTTCTAGGATTCTTCCATAAACATGTGTCACATTGATACACTTATGTGGCTTACCTTCTTTGCTATAGGAGCAGAAGTAATATGAAATTTAAAATATTTGACAAAATTTTGTGAGAATGGGTACAATATGAATGAAGCTAACAAATAATTGTCATGAAAATATATTACAGGCAATTTATCTCTGTTCTGCCAAAGATTTTACATTTACATACAGAGTAGAACAGCTATTTGACAACTGTTTATTAAGTTCTTAGCAACCCCTAAAGCCAGGCATTTTCCTGGAGCAAAATGCATAGAAAAAGCAATTGTTGAAGTAAGAAAGCATAACACAAACAGAAACAGTGAGCACATACAAAAGTGGATACTTGTTACCATTGGAGGTATTAATAACACGTTGTATGAAAAGTGAGAAGAAGTGAAAATTACTGGACATGACTCATGCTTAAACTGGCCTTCTTATAACCAGTTGATATACTGTCAGAAAATACACATTGAAAGATCAATTTTGGAAGAGTAACAGTAACATCCAGTGGCCATTTAAGGTAGACCAAAACATAGTATATATCCCCTCAGAATCTCTGAAAAGGAACATGCATTTCACTGTTCATGGTGCTGAAGACATCAAGTTAATTCAGGTAAACCAATTTTTAATTATGTCTGATCTATACCTTTTTATGCATTTTTCATTATTTTACATAACTGAAATTGTATTCTAATTTAAAGTACTACCAAAACTTATATTTTAAAATAATCTAGTTTTACATTAATTTCCCAAGCAGTGGAAAAGTTGTCTTCAGCTAGATTTTGCCTTATTGGCCCAGATGGCCGACTACTGGTGCATAGAGGAGCCAGACAGTATTGTAACAGAGGCCCAGCATAGAGGGTTGATAGAGGATCAGCTGAATCCTCCCTGGATCCCTTGCAGCACAAATTATGTGTATATGCATTCCAATAAAAACTATTTCTTGTATATTTTGAGGTATTTGTAAAGTAAAAATGAAAGCAATATGGGCTAAAACAACCCTTGCCTTCTAGGTATGTAACTGTTAGTAATGTCACAGACATGGATTTTGCCATGTTGAATAAAACACATGAGTGTAGAATCCTCTTCCTGTGTTCTGTTGACAGGTATGGTGCAATTTTTCAAGGGTGCCCTGGAAATTTGTTATATGCTTTGAGAAGACAGTAAAAGCTAAATGAAACAGGAGAAAAACATGATTAAAGTCTTATTCTAAGTTGTGCAAAGTAATACTGGAGAAACATCTGCTATCAGGTTGATGAAAAGGTCCATTTGCTCCAGACAGGAGGCTGCTACACAGCCACACAGTCTGGAACGGACCCATTCCCTTCACCTCTTCCTCTCTATTCCCAGATGGCACCCACATTCACTTTCAGTAGGTGTCCTTCAGTGGGGAAACCAAGAACATGTCCCTTGCCTCAACTATTCTACTCATCTTGCCACAAAACATCAGCCTTATTTTGAAAAACATGTTTCTTAACAAATGTTAATATACTCAAGAAGCATTTCTACTCAGGGCACAGTTCTGCCAAACCTTTAGTTACAGACACAAGGCTAATCATTTCACCAAGTAGGTCAAGAAAAGAAAGAAGTGTCTTATTTAAGCAGAAGAAGAAAAAACAGAGACTCGATAGCTGTCTTTCTATGCCTCTCTGTGTAGAGTAGCTCTACACATAGTCTTTGAACTTAGATTGGAAGGAGTCTCCATGCTGGGTCAGATCACAATTCTCTGCCGTAGTGTTTCAGCAGTGACAACGGTCACTGCTTCAGATTCTTCAGAAGAAAAAAAGCAAACTTAGAGGTGAAGTCTTCAGACCCAGAACACTCATCCTGTGCTGATTCTGAATAGCTATAAGATAGCTTTGATTACAATACCCCTGACATAACTATAAATAAATATAAGTAACTGTAGGAAAGGTTTTTCACAGACAATCTTGTCTTTCTACTTCATGGAAACCTACTGGTTAATAGCCTTTAACATCACAAGTAGAATTCTCTGCATTACATGTTGAAAGTTCATGGCAACTGATGTAAAAATGATGGCAGATCTGAAAGTTTGATAGCAGCCATGTCCCAGAATTTAACCAACACTAGAACAAGGAAGTTCTTTTCTGTTATAAGAAGTATGCAGAACCAATTTCACTTGTTAAACTATTAACTTCATAAATTTAGTCCTCAGAAAGATACAAAATGAAATTATTAAACAACTGTTCTGTAAGGACCTCAAAATATTATATCAATACAAAATCAATGCTTATTTGCCAAGGGCCACTAAGACACAGAGGAATGAGATTAAAATGGAACATGGGAACATGGAAAAAACTAGCATGGGAAAAACTATAGCTATATATAAAAAAATGTATTCTATCATGAGAATAGTCAAACCCTGAACAGGGGCTCTGAAAAGCTGTGGAGTCTCCATCTTCAGGGATATGCAAAACTTGACTTTAGATGGCCCTGAGCAGCCTTATTTTATTGGAGCAGGAGACTGGGTTAGATGACCTTTAGAGGTCCCTTCCAATCTATGTGATTCTATGGTTCAATGATTTAATTTTCTTCTTTGATGTGTAACCTGATTTTTTTACTGGAAGGGGAAAGCCATAGAGGTGCAATACTTCAGCTTTACTGAAGCTCTTGTTATGTCATTATCCATCTAGGAAGTTACAGTTTTGATTAAATTACTGAAAGATAGAATTGGTAGAAATATTGAATTAAAAGATAGACATCCAAGAGTAGTAATCAGAGGAGGAGAACATGCCAAGGCAAGGCAGTTAAGTGTCTGTCACAAGTCTGGTAGTTTTCAGTATGTTCCGTAAGACTGCTATCAGGAACATACTCTGGAAAATATCAGGAAAATATTCTGTTGCCATTATCGATGCCACATAATAGAGCTAAACACAAGAATTCTGTGGCTCTCAAACATTCTTACTGGAGCAAGCCTCTGTTGGTTCTTCCCGGTTTAACTGTTTTCAATATGTGAGGAATCTGTTAAAACATCCAACTAAAAAAGTGTATATCCAAGTGCCAACTCAGTAGACGATGTATGTGTCCATTGAGAGGTGCAAGACACTCTCTTTCTTGTGTCTACTTCCAAATCTGTCACATGAGCATTGCTCTTAAAGTAGCAATATCCAAACTACATTCTGCAAAAGATTTTTCAAGATCTCTTTGTGTAAGTTCTTGCATTGTCGCTGTAATATTGCTGCTATAATATTGCACAGTTGCTTGCTACATATCCTCTTAAGTTCCTATTAGTGGCATTCAGCACAGAAGAATAGTGTGACTTGAAGTGCCTTTAGTCTTTCAAGGACTGAACACAGGCGTTCAACTGCATCTAGCTCAAGAATCCTCCTGTGGTAGATGCTGTTTTATCTGTATAATGTGTGGCAGAGAACAACAGCTATCTCGGCACATGTTGTGGGGAGGCTCAGAGGCTGCAGCTGTGGCAGAGGGGAGTCGGGGCCAGACTGGAGCCTGCAGCACCTTCTGAGGCTGAGCAACCGTGCTGGGGGGCAGGAAACAGGCAGGGCTCTCTGCGGGTAGAGGCACTTTGCTGGGGATAGGGAGGCTCAGAGTTTGCTGCTACTCGGAAGATCAGGAGGCAAGGATGTGTTCAGAGCATGGAGAGTTGTAAAAAAAAAATAATTTATTATTATTTCCAGATGCTATTATTTTCAAATTAAGGATACATGTATACTACTTTTTATTTAAACAAAATCAGGCTTTCTGAGTTAATAGGCCTTTTGATATTTTGGGAGATTTAGGGGAACAAGAAGTTCTAGATAAATGCACTTCAGAGCTCTGCCTGACTCATGGTCCTGTCACAATTGCAGGGAAATTAATCTGATGAGCTGGGAAATATTGTTGCTTCCAAGAAAGAAGTGTATAATTAAAAGCGCCAACATCAATTAACTTATCTTCTTTGTACTATGAACAGGATTTAATATTATCAGGGAAAATTGAAACAGTGGAAGAACTCTTCACAGCCAGGTTATAAAACCTTGACCTTGCTGAAATCATTAACTTGAGGTTCTGGGTTTTTTTAAAGATTATTTTCCGAATTACTCTAATAAATAATTCAGACATGAGAAGCTTTGCCTCAAAATGCTTTAGTAGGTTTCATACTTTGATACTCTTGAAGGCCAAATTACTTCCATCCTCTTTCACCAATTCCTACGTGACATCCACTCTTCTCCGTTTTAGGCAGTCTTTTCAACCCTCCTCTCCATCTTGTTCCTCATCAAAGATTCAAGGCATTCCTTCAACCCTTGCCAGGGTCTCTCTGCCAGGGCTCCCTTTCTCTGCTACCAACAGCTACAAGTGCCTGACCACTCCGTTTCTGTGCTCTCCTTGTTTTTTCCTCATTTACTTTGTTAAGGACTCTGTGTAAGGGTATGGCTGTACTAAAAAGATGATAGTAGCAGGAACTCCTAGTGTCCTTCCTTCTCTTCTTATTTTTATATTTTTACCTCCCATTTTTATATTTTTATCTAAATCTATGCTGATGCTTTAAATTTCATTGATTCTGAAATTGTCCTAGTGAAGTAGTCAGAAAAAAAAAAAAAAAGGAAAGAAAGTCACCATATTGATTATATTGCCAGAACTCTCTCTTCCTCAGCCAACAATATACTTTGTTGTCTTGACCATGTGTGAATGCTTACCAGATGAGAGCAAAATAATATTTTTATGTCTTCACTGAATTAAAAAAAAAAATAAATTTCATTTTACTCCAAATTTTCCTGTTAAAACCTGATTTTCCCTTTTCTCTTTCTTCTGTTTCTTCTTTCTGGGGGAAATGAAACAAATTTTAGCAGTTCTTTAAGCCATGTGCTATGTTAAAAAAACGTTGCAATTTTCATTTCCTTTTGACATTTCACTGTTCATAATTCCCTGCCTACAAAGGATCCCTCCAAATGTGTACTGTGTAACTCTTGGGAAGCACCACAGCAGATTAAGTTTAAAAATTCCAGGGGATGAAATATTTATTTACACCAGCTTTAGACCACCCTGACTCTGGACAGCTGTTGGGCCCAGGGATCCAACCCTGTAGCACAAGCTAAGATATTTTAGGTCTACTGTTACCAGAGGAAATACAGCCCTGTAGCTTGTAGCTCCAGACTTCACTGTACCTCCTCTTGTAGAGACTACGGAAGTTCATTCAGGATCCTTTCACTTGTTCTTGGGCTCTCACTTCAATGTGGAAACTCTGCTTCACAGTTTCATAAAGCTCTTTTTACACCACTGATACCACAGCCTGGAGCCCTACAGGGCAGCTGCCGCTGGCTGTGGGCATTAAATGGAAATGACTGAAATTCTGTGGGCATTAGGAGCAATGACTTACCAAGTATAAGATAAATATGGCTGAAGGTAATTGCTGTTACACTACCATGATGAAATGTTGAAACAGGAAAAGTTGCTGTTGAATGTATGATATGATGTTTTACACATGGAAATTTATTTAAATGGCTGTCTGAAATGTAAGATGTCTATTTTTTTTGGTTATCTGTCTTTCCTTTATAGCACATTTTCACAGTTCTAGATTTTCTTGGTGTTAATTTTAACCTCCCTTGGTTTACACACAGTTTAAATTTCAGTTTAAAAGCAGTCTGAACATCTTAATAAACTTCTTTGTTAATTTATAATGGCATTACATAATTGAGTAAATGATGAAGAATTTATTCACTTTCCTGGCAGAATTTCATCCAATCAATGTAATTAGCATCTAATATTTTGCAAGTGAAACTGACCTCCTGTAACCTGGCCATTTGCTGATCGTGCAGTACTGTTACTTTCAACTTTGTCGAAGTTCTAATTTCTATATGCTGTCTTGTTATTCTGTGTTCCTTTTCTCTATACAGTTCTGAAACTATTTGATCAGTCTGCTGCTCAGTGGCCCGTTACTTGAATAATTTCCTTCAAAATAAACCATTTTTTAACTGGAAGAGCCTCAGCCTCATATCACTAGCTGGTTCTTCCTCTGAGGTGGAACACTCATTGATGCTCTCATTTTCTGTGGGATGTGGTTTTAAAGCCATTCTGTCAGCTTTCACTTTGCAGTGGACTGATTTGATCCAGAAGTTAATTGCATTGACAGTAATCTGTTTTAACAAGCCTAAAGTATCAATAAATCATTTCTTTAGTGGCTGCACTTTTTCTGCCACTTTATTGATATACTGCACCTGAACTGATAAATAGGATGAAAAAACATCTCTTTCTTCTAACATACTTTGCATTCCCAATAATATCCTCCTAAAGAAAAGAAGGTAATGCTAATATACAGGAATACATAAAAATACATTAACTAGATTATTTCAGTTTTGTTATTCTCACCCTTTTAAACAGATTTAGTTTTAGGAAGACACTGAGGGGATGCAGCTTTAATCTGTTATGTAGACTGACTGACAGACAAGTCCAGTTATAGATGCGTAATAAATAAATAACCTGAAAATTCCTCTGAAGACATGATTTCTTTTTTTTTTTGTTACCTTTCTCCTCCCTTCATCCCCAAATTTCTGTCTTTACATGTACCTTATGAACACATACTGAGTGCACTAACACAGCCTCAGCTTTTGTTGGCAGTCCAGAGCAAAAGTGCTATCTAGTGCCTCTATTGAATGACGCTATCGGGAATAAATTATCTATTGCAATGCACTTCTCCATTTGAACCCAAACTTCAATGCAACATGTCAGCATTGGTTTCCACCAGTAAATCAGTAGTACCTGTAAGTAAAATTTACTGTGAAATTTTAATTACTACTTTGTCACTAAAATCATGGGAAAGTGAGACAATAAGCTGATGTAAGTGACCTGTCAAGCAAAGATTTTATGCCTGTTCATAAAATCTGTCAATTTGGTCACACAGTTTTTCTCCAACTTAAATATAACTGAGAAGAAAACAAACCCAACACAAAAGTAAATTAGTCACGTGTTATTTATTATGTATGCATGTGAGTGTGGCATTAATTGTTGGACATGAAAAATCGGCTTTGGGAGACATGGAGGTTTCTGCACATCTGAAGGAAACTAGACTTCTGAGGATTTGAAAAAAAAGATAAAGATATGAATTCACTTTTTTTTTGCTTAGCTTATTAAAATATAGGCTATGCACTGCAACATGATTTTGAAAGAGGCAAAGCAATGAATTTCCACTTAGTATTATTTCCATTGCTAGAATTAGTGGTATTTTGTAGTGACAAGGAGAAAATAAAATGAAGTTTGTGGGTGTAACCTTAATCACTATATATGCATATGGCAAGCTCTCACTGCCTATTTTGTGAATATATAAACACGTGATTCTGTGGGTGTGTATTTATAGAAAAAGAAAGAAGAAGAAAAAGAAAAAAATGTAGACACAAGTTAATGAATGCACAACTTGTATTCACTGAGTAAACATGCTGAATTTTCAAATACAAATCAAAACAAATACATTTCCCTGATCCTTATTAGGCTTGTGACTGAATCATTTTTTCAAGATGGTTTGCTACTGAGGACAAAACTGTAAAGCTATGGCAATCAGAGATCATTTCTTATCTTAGGCAAGAATGGAGGAACATTTCCACCTCATAGATTCTAACAATCCATGTGGTTACTGGCTTTTAATATGTAATGAATAGACTCAAGTCTGGTGGCAAAAATGGGGAATAATAACATATCTGACAAAGTACAAGTTCTCCAACATGCACGCAGAAGCATGTAATACCTTTAGTCAAAGGCCATTTTTTTAATGCAACTGGCATACTGATTAGAAAAAATCACCATAAGTTGCTTGAATTTGGGGTTTGATAACCTTTAAAGGAAAAAATAATCCATTTTGTAAGCACAGAAAGTTCAAATGATAAGAATCACTTGTCAAAACTAATAAAGCAGGTCTGTATCTAATATTAGTTTTTGCACTACATTAACATTTCAGATTTTAGATGGTGCCTTAGTGAAGCAGTAACTTTATTTGTGCTGTGTACTCTGTGTGCAAAGGGAAGACATAAGCATTCAGTCATTTCATGCCAGGCCAAGGGAATGGGAAATAGTGTAAGTAAGGACAAAATATTCAGCAAGGTTCAAGCACAGACTTCTCCATTAGCTTCACTGGGATGCAATTCATTAGTACCCATCGGCCACTTAAAATTTAAATATCTATTTTAAGGGTCTAAAATCACTATATAGTCAATGTAAAGTGTTGGGAGCTTCCTGAAAGCAACTCTTCTTATCCCAGGGTCTAAAATAGTAAGGGTTAAATAGTTGTCTCTCTGCATAGGTAGCAAAAGGAGTCAAAATTATTAGCTTATCCCTACGCCAGATGCCTCATTACAACAGCATTTTTCTCAAACTTAGATGCATGTACAAATTCATGAACTGAGGTGAATGTAGCACTGCTCTGTAAAAACATTTTTGTATCATATGTGACAAAATTACTTGGGTATTCATTGTATGAATGTATCATTTAAGTATAACAGTAGGAGGCTGAACAAATAAGAAAGGGAAAAATAAACCACAAGAAACAATTTTTTAATAAACATTTCAGGGTAATTAAAATGTGAAGACAGTGTTATTTTTGGACAAGATCCTACCATCACACACAACCAAGTTTCCAAGCTTATTTTACCCCTGTGGGTAAACAGCATATCAGCATGGCATTTAATAGTTAGATAGAGACTGTTCCCAAGGGGTGAAAAGGGTGCTGCTGCCAAGCTGTGCAGACTGATGGGAGGAAACAGAGGTGAGGATGTAGAAAACCACGTCTTCATCACTGTTGGGATTAGCTCAGATTATAATGGTTTATTCAGATTAAAGCACTTGCTTCTACATTCAGTTTTACTGCCACCATTAAGATTAAATTATACTTTCATTTAAGAATTTGTCCAGTTGCTATATTCATAACTGGTGATAGCTTGGCCTTTGGGAGGCAAATGTTTCTAGGTCTATCCAGAAAGGCTGGGTAAACATCACCAAAGCACAGGGTATGGAGACATGCAGTGAAAGAGCAGGGTGTTTTCTTACCTTTCATAATATGCCTTCAAGGCATGATGTTATGCCTGGAGATACATACTTAAAGAGTGGACTGAAGAGCAATTAGTTCTTTGACAGTTGCATGAACATATTCTGGTGATTTTTGTGAGGTAACAACAAACTGGCATCAATGGAGTTCAATTTTCAACAAAATAGTAATGGCAGAAGTGGCCCTTACAGCTATTCACCTTTCAAGCAAAACATTAGATCATCACGTCATAATTTTTAAAGAATAGGACTAGCTCAGCCATGCACCTATGTAGGTTAATGTGACTGTGTGAAGTAAAAAAATATAGTCTTTTTGATTTCTAGATATTTTTGTGGGATAGAAAGAACAAACAGACTTATTCAATGAAACCCCTTATTGAATTCATACAGTACTCATATTGTTTTAAAGAAATCACTGTTGGAAGGGAAATAAATTGTGAATTCCCAAATTCATTTCCTGTCTGCATTCTTCTACATCTCCACTCAAATATGAGGAAGAACTTCTTTAGGATGAGGGTGACAGAGCACTGGAACAGGCTGCTGAGAGAGGTCGTGGAGTCCCCTTCTCTGGAGATTTTCAAGACTCGCCTTGATGCAGTCCTGAGTGATGTGCTCTAGGTAATCCTGCTTAGCAGGGGAGTTGGACTAGATGATCTCTAGAGGTCCCTTCCAACTCTGTCAAATCCGTGAATCTGTGAATCTGTTCATCTCTTGTATTTTACAGCAGTAATGACTGACACACTGAGAAGGCATCAGTTTGCCTAATTTAAGCACCTAAGACTAGGCAGACAGAAACTCCCTCTAGAGGTCTTCAAAGATGCCTACTTCTCATAATTTTCTGTACACAGAAGATAGGCACTGCTTTTTTACTCCTTTATGCCTGGAAAAGTAGATGTGAAAAAAGATATCTATATGAAGGGGGTTAGATGCCACTCTTGGCTATCAGGAAAACCATACTTTTTTTTTTTAGTTAGAGTGCTTTATTAAATATAATATTTTAAAATATTTGACCATATAGCATAGCTGTCTGACTGTGGTGATTGATTTAGGATGACTGAAGACTGGAATGGGTTACCCAGAGAGGCTGCAGAGTATCCATCCTTGGAGATATTAAAAACCCAACTGGATACGGCCCTGTGCAGCTTTCTACAGGCGACTCTGTTTTGAGCAGGACAGTTGAACTAGACGATGTTCAAAGGTGCCTTCCAATTTCAGCTGTTCTGTGATTCTGTGACTTTGTATTCCTTCCAGATCATCTGACTCTGTTTCTACCTCTTATACATGTCCTTTTCATGCCTGAGTTTAATCAGGAGCTGCTTGTTCTTCCATGCAGACCTCTTGTCACTCACCATGGCTTGATTTCCTGCTGATTGGGACAGACCATTCTCAAGACTGGAGGAGGTGACATTTGAAACCAATCAACTCCCATAAATCACTCTTCTGTCCAGCATGGTTTCCTATGGGATTCTTGCAAGCAGGTCCCTAAGCAGGTCAAAGTCCACTCTCCTGAAGTCCAAGGTTGGAATCCTGCCTTAATCCCTCCTCTTGGGATCCTGAACTCCACCATCTCATGGCCACTGCAGCCCAAGGCAAACATCTCCAACCAGTTCTTCCTTGTTTATAAGGATCACATCCAGCAGAGCATGTCCCTTCATCAATGAAACTGTCACCCATGTTACAAATTTCTCACACCAATGCACTCAGAAATCTTCTCTGTTGCCTGTGATCTGCTCTGTTGGCCTTCCAGAAGATATTAGACATTTTATGGTAAATTTCCTACAAAACAGAGCAAATGGAATCATGTCTTTAGGTCTGCAATGTTGGGGGTTTTTTATCAGACTGTGTACCTGGGTAATACACATTGTATTGCTTTTTTACAGGCACCATTTCACACAGTGCCAGTTATCTTGTATATTATGGTGGTGCTGTTTTAGTAGTCTTGTTGGGCTTTTATATCTCTTTGTCACTAATTTTAGGATTTGTTTTTCTGCAAAAAGAGAAGTGAACCACTTTGGTTTAAAATTATATTCTCTCAAAAGTTACTTAGAAGTAAATTACAAGATTAGCAAAATAAAGTTTAATTTGAGTTTGAATGTTAACCAAACAGACATCTTTTTGCTAGATGAATAATTTAAGAGCAAGCATAATGTGATGGAAAAAATATAGTGCAAAATATGTTTAATGATGACCTTTCACAACTCAATCATAAATCAAATTTGGGTTAAACTCAAATGAAGATCATTCCTATAATTCTTCTGTTGTTTACCTGAAAAAGGTAAATAATAAAACATGGACAAATGTAAATGAGCAGTTGAATAAAAATGTCCTTAAGTGTATAAGAGTATATTACCTCCTGTGCAGGTGAAGATTCATCCAATAAAGTGAGTCCTCCTGCCTTGAAGTTTAAAGTGAGATGCTACTCACAATAAATAAATGGTGGTCATATATAGATATAATGAGGTCAACCTATAACGAGGTCTATTCAATTGTGGAAAAAAATGAAATGCCACTCAAATTAATTTGTGCATATCTGTACACTAGGTAAGATTTTTAACATCTCTGCAAGACAAAATAACAGTTAACAACATTGACAATTAAGGTATCATGCTCATTATTTTATTATATCTCACTTAAATAAACACACTTCCTGGTAAATATTGTTGCCACAGGCTTTCTGCAGATAAAGGCAGGCATGTCTAAGCAGTTATACTAAGCTTACCTTCCCAAAGACTTTTCAACTTTAAGAACTAAAAATGCTTGATTGTAATGAAAGTTTAAATTATGCAATAGAAAAGAGAAATCACTGTTTAAATTGGAAAGACTGACATGAAGAACCTGAAAGATTTTCTTGGCTAATCAGGATGTTTTGATCCTAAAGTTTAATGAAAAGTCTTCACAAGGGATAGGTTTCTTTGTATGCAAGCCTATTTGGAAGTGGGGAAGCATGTTGTGCTGTTATTCATTCAGGATTTTTCAAGCTTCTGGGTGAAAACTGTGGAAGAAATGGTGGAAAGAGCTGGGAAGATTCGTTCCTCTAATAATTCTGGAAGCGTGAGATGGAGCCAAGGATTGGACAGATGAGCAGAGCTGGTGTCCTGGGTATACCAACTACATTACATGACCACCTCTCCTTTTGACAGAACATATATATGTAAAATCCAAACTATATGTTGAACATCAGCTCCTCATCATGGATTACTCTTCCATGGGAACTCTGAGTCCCAGTAGTTCAGACATTTAGGACAAATTGGCAGAAAGGCTATGCTGCCAGAGAGGATCAGAAAGCTCCTACTAATCAGAAAGACACTCTAACCAGAAATATTAATTTTAGATATGAAAATATTAGCTCTCTGACCTAGAAGGGAAATAAAAAGCTCCCTTGTAATCACACTAGCAAAGCAAAGCAAAATTGAGGCTATATACTGCCTTGCTTAACATCAAGAAGTCGAATTTTAAATGTGTCAGAGATCTACAACTCTCACACACATAAGTTATCAGACTAACTCCTGAGGAAGAGCAGTGGGTTTTAGCATACTAATAGGAAACTTGTCCTTGACTATTACCTGTTGTGAATAAGGACCATAGAGAAAAAAAACCTGAACAAAACTATAATCTAATGTGACTTCTGCAGGATTTGGTTAGAAGATATTTTATTGGCAAGGTGTTGTTTCATATGAATAACAGCTAAAATTATTCTTACACTATTTATAAGGTGCAACACAAACAAATAGTGTTTGTTTTGCAATAATATGGATTGGGCCGTATTTAATGTGGACTGTACTTATTTGACATAATCTTGGATATCTGCTGTACAGCCACATTTGTCTGCGCTGGTGACCCAAAGATTTTTTGAATAGTATGAACACTCATTTTATTGATGGTGATTTAGGGCATGTATATAGCTATCTTCAATGTATATTCCTACCTCTGGTTAGAGGTACAGTTGTAGACTGTGGTAAGCTAATTGACAAAAACTTCAATAAAGCATTCTTTTTAAAGTGGTGATAACAGCTTCCCACCAACACTTTGCAGACAGTCAAAAACTAATCCATTCTGTAGACCAAACAAAAATGAATCCATTTGAAGATAGAAGAAAAGTATTCATCTTGAGCCAAGTTGTCTGCAGAAAGACAGCTGGGATTACCTGGCTTCCAGTCTGGAGTTGACTTGCAGTCAGAGCAAATTTACGCCACCAGAGCAAACAGTGAGGTGCTTGCTGACCACTATGTTTTCCTGTAGCTATCATATACATGGTAGATCAACGCAACTAGGATGCAATTATGTAGTTTAAAACGAGCATTTCTACTTTAGCTTTTCACGCAGCAGTTTATCACTAACATTTTCTTGCTCAAGATATATAAAAGTTAAAGTATGTTTGTGCATTCTGTGGTTATCCAGGAAATACGTCTTATACATACACAGAAACAGCAGAAATCCAATACGACATTATAACAAGGCATTAGCAAGACCAAGTGCATTAAAGACCCTCAGTACCACTGAATAAGTCTTTCATAGACATATATTAGAGTAAGAACATAAATAGACTTTTTAACCAGCCTGGGTTTGTAATGAGCTTGGGTTATTCAAAACGTGTATTCTTTCACGCTCTAATCCCAGGTTTAAGTTCCACTAAGTTATTCACATGTTTTTGCTTAAGAAAGATAATCCTGAGCAAATGATCAAATAGCATATTTTATTTGAAATGTAAAGAAAGAATGTATTTTATATAAAGATGTATTCTTGCAAAAGAAGGACTATTTGCAAGAAAGTCAAATAGCCCTTCTTTTGCAAAGACTGACTGGAAACAATTTATCATATATTCACTCCATGACACATCTGTCTTCACAAATCGTGCGCCACATCCTGCTGTCCCTAGCTCTTCTGACTATGCTGAAACATTTAAATGCACAGACTGAGTAAATCCACTTGAGAGGTATCTGTCTGAGTCTCCAGATTGCCTGAAACAAGGTGACTAGAGGTCTTGATTTCTAGCATCCACTAGTATAGTAGTATAGGGGTAGGATTCACATCTCCAAATTTAGGAATCTGAAAGGAAGGTGTCTATCTTTAAAAAGTCATCCTGGTCTTTCTATAGTAAACAGGGAGACCTAGACACCTCTAAAGAGTAATCCATCACACAAAGATAACTGTTTAATCTAGATAAGATGAATCAACTTTACAAGTGGTTCTTTCTCCAGTGATTATGGAGAGAGTCAATATAGGTGTACGCCTGAATGGCATATGGGATGGCAAGAAAGGTGAAAGGAATTCCACTCTGAGGTTCCTCGCCCTTGGCTCTACCTCACATTAATTGGCCTGCTGTCTGCAAAATCTCTTGTTTCTCATTGCACAAGGTGTTAACTAATTGCACTAAATAGTGAATATTGTGCAAGAAGAATTGTATCTTTAAAAACAAGATCAGTAGGTTCAGGGTAGTTCCTTACAAAAAAAATATTTTTTTTGGAAAGTAGAAAATTTGTTAGAAAATTATTGGGAACAACTAAATAAGATAATAAAAACAGGTCCCTTACAAAATGTATTTCGGCTACCAGTTTTCAGATGATTTAGTTTTGTTCTGTGTCTGTATATATTTGCTATGTTACCTACCAAGTGACTAGTCACACATACAAATCTTCACTGACAAAGGTTTTGTATTAAGCTTGTATCAACAAAAACATGTGTTTCAAAGTTAAGTAAGATTAATGTTATCCTTTCAAATATGACAGAAATGCCATATTTTATCCCTTTTCAAGGCCTCTGCCACTTAGAATGTGCCGCATTTTCTTTAAAACAGTTACACTGTGTGAAGCATTGCCTTAAGTATGATTATTTGAGTATTACTGCCATGGATATTTCAGGTTCAGAAATGTGCCACATTCATTTATTCTTGCTATGATAGGAAGAAGCAATGCACCATTAGGAATAAGAGTTCCTATGAAAGAGCACAAGAATATTAAATACAAGCTGAAATTAAATTGTCTATTATGATTCAACATACTTATTCTCTCTGTTTTTTCAGAGAAGATGTAGGTTAAGAAAGTCAGGAGAATTTGAGAAAAGCAAATATAATCTTTTGCTAAAAATTTTCCTCACAGAGCACAATTTGTAAAACTGCTAAACTGCTTTTGAGAGATTTGGAAAAGTCTGAAGAGGGCTAGTAGGCAGAAATGCTAATAATTGAATAAATCCCATTCTTACTTACATGGGTGTCAGGAATTAGACAAAAACAGCTAAAGAATTGTAAAAACTTGTTAGTTCTCTGTCAGCAATCTGCCAGACTGCAAAGCTAAAATAGTGCTTCCAAGTACAGAGGAAGATTAGCTACCTGCCAACCCTGGATTTTGCCTCTAACAGAAACAATAAAACTGCTTCATTCTAGAAATTTTGGTTTATGAAGAAAGGTGATGTTATCCTAATGAAACATAGCTGGATGAAGGAAAGATATGGATAAAAGCAAAGACGCCTTTGTGTTAAATGAAGATATAGTGAAATATATTAAAAACTATTGTATACACATTCTCCCTAGGTTTTGTCTGTGAAGACAGTCTTCAGGACTTCTGTATTTTCTATATGTGACCAGTTAGCTCATAATCATTTCTGGTATTTTTAGAACAAGCAATAATTATCAGTCCAAATTGCATGGATTCAAAAAGCATTTTTACATGATTTGAGATCAAATTGCACCATTCCCTTTGGTATAATGCATGTAACTACAGTAGACATGAATAAGCACATAGTTAAACGAAAGGTTTTCAACCAATCTCTGCAAAAGTGGAGTGCTGGGACAGCTTTCTGACTGAAGTAGCATGGAAAACACATAAATAGCTTGAAGGTGGAGTGGACCCATTTTAGGAACAAGTGATTGTGTATGTGTTATATAACACTTTATACAATGCAATTACCTGAAAGAGATTCATTGACACAGCCAAGTCATTCCATCCTTTTGTATGCTGCTCAAATGAAAGGATTAGAGTTGCCTGTTTTCCATGTTCTCACGCTTTCCTAGTTACACAGAGACTCCTAGGTTAATAGAATAGCTATATCTATGTGTGTCTGGTATTTATGGCACTATGCATATGATTAAGGATTTGCTCTGGATTTCAACTTCCTTCCTTTGGCTTAGATTGTCACCAAATAAATATGAACACTGGGTTGGTGACTTCCTTGGAGATACACTGATTTACACCAGCAGAGGTCTAAATCTAAGCTATTGTTGCCTCTTTCAAATGTATAAAGAGTTTTTTTAAAGGAAACAATTTGGAGCTGTACTTCATTTGCCATTACTCACTGTGCATCCAAGTAAATGCCCCATTATCCGCTGGAAGGTCTGCTATTGGTCATCTCCTGCTTGGCAGGTAATGTCATGGGAAATTACTTCTTCCATTGTCTGCCTGTGCTTCTGGTGGTTTATTCACAGTCAATAGTTCTGATGATCATTTCCCCACTTATATTCACTTCAGCCACTGTGTTGACTTCCCTTTCTCTTAGGGGTATGCATATATCAATTTCTTGTTAATTCATGTCTGGAAGAAGCAGTGCCACTTTTTTGTTTACTAGGCTTTTCCACTTGTACCAGCTGCTATGAGACAGAGAAGAAATACTGTTTAAAAGTTCTCCAATTATGCCTCATTATTTTATAACATTTTCAACAGCTGGATGCTTGATTACATGCACTACAGAGCAGAAGTCTTTTCTCTTTTGGCAAGTGTGCAGCTGCAAATCTTGTGGTTTTAGAATGGTATCCTGGAACACATTAATCATCCTTCTGAAGATTCCTATCAGCAACAGCAATGGAAAATAGCTGAGCATAAGCTATTCAACAAGTATATGATCGATTACATACATACTTTGAATATTATAATTTGCAGCACAAATAGCTGTGCTGCTAGAAAGCCCCTAATATTATGAATCAAATAATAACTGTTGATTGTTGAATGTTTATCATTGCAACTATTTTTAATAACACAATTAAAATGATAAATTTTACAGAAATAAATCTCAAAATAGACCACTCTTTGAAGGAAAGAAAAATACATGTACATAGAAAAGGCATTTTTCATCTGTAGGACATGAAAGTGATATTTCAAAAAAGGTTTATATTTGCTCTGATTAATTTTTTTTCAGTTCATTTCAATATAGACAAATTCCCATGAAAACACTGCAATAAATTTCAGTTCTGGTTAAATAAAACTAATTTCTATTTAAAGTATTAATGGATTATTTTATGCTTAAGAAATGCATGAAACCTCAAAAAATCTGAAAGACAAAGTACTCTTTAGATTTAAAATTTATTACATCAGCTCTGTGGAATCTACACAGGGTTTTCCTTGTACCTGAGGGGATGGGTTAAGGCAGTGTTAGAGGTGATCCATGCGATTTTTTTAACTCAGACATTTTCTTTGCCATCATAGTTGGACACAAAAATCCCTGCTTACCAGAGCACCACAAACACAGTTGGTCAGCTGGTACCCTGGGCAGATTATCAATATATGGGCTGCATATGCCACACTATAAACAATGCACAGCTTTTAAACTACACTGCACAGCTTTTAAATCACACAGGGAAATTGCATATAAGAATTCTTTCATAATTGTTTATTGTGATAGAGGCTGGCAAGGAGCACCTGCAGAAATTCAAAGATTTCTTTATTCACCTGTTCTGCTAGGTGGGAATGCTCACTGGGTGGAAATTTGGATCTGTAACACTGTGTGAGTTAGGAACATGGTTCTCCTAAGCAGAATCCTTTAATGACACCCTTTCATGCACCTTACTTTTCCATTCATGGAAGTTGTTTACTGTTTTCAGCAACTCCTCCTATTGAATTCCATATGTCTACCTACCAGGGCAGATATAAAGTCTTAACTTTCCTCTGGGTGGATCTTTGAATAATACTGCAGCCAGAAGAAAGAGCAAAGAAGAACCTTATTGACAAGAGTTCTGTGTTCCTCATCTGCCTGATGGTTGTAAGCTGAGGCAGCCCTAAGGATACAGCAGCTGCATTATTGGCTTACTGGTGAAGGCAGAAGACTGTGTTAGAGTTGATTTAACAACATTCATAGTACTCAGTATCACAAGGGAAAATGCCTAATCAAAGCCTCCTCCCCCCAAAAAAATATTAAATTTGTTGCAGTGTCTCTGTGCTGACAAATCACAGACTCCTACAGCAGATCTGTGGACACTCACTGAAAAGAAAGCTGGAAACAATTTGTGACAGAAATTATGCTGTGCCGAAAGCTTAGTAAGTAAAATATGAAATCAAGAGAACTACATAAAAATGCACAATCTGGAGACCTGATGAAATTATTAATGATCCTCCACAGAGGATACAAGAATTCAGAATGGTTATGGCCAAATTATAAGTACCCCAAGAAAGCATCCTACGAAACCTGTCAACTTCTGGATTTTAAAGAAATATTATTTCAGCAAAAATAGTTCAAAATCTAGCTGAATTAAAGAAGTGTATAAATAAAGAGAAAATGAGGAGGTCCTGGTGAAAGCCCCCTTAGGATTAAAAAGTGTAAAAGATTTTTTTAAAAGAAAGACTGTTTAAATTAGGGGGAATACACTGAGAGAAGGAAAAGGACAAGATTTGTGGGAGTGACTACAAAGAAGGGATAATAAGCCTCAATTTAATACCTTTGGTCAGCTCTCATAATTCTTTACTGACTTCTTACTTCTCAAGAGGAATTCAACCTAAAACTACTCTGTTGACAACTGCCTCTCTATCTTTCATAAACTGAAATGTCACTGCACTAAAATGTGATTAATTGATCCTTAAAAATGAAAATTCTAATTAGTCTAGTAATAGTAGAACTACAGAAAAATGAATTTTATGTATTTAGTAATTTCCCGATGTTAAAGAATAAGCAAAACAGAAGACACACAGAGTGAAAACAAATAACTGCTCCAAGGAAGAGATAGCAATATTTTCTGATTAAGACAAATACTTTCTACATATTTATATTCCAAAACTGTTTCTATCAGTGGTTATTGATTACTTTTGTAAAGAAGAGAGAGTCATGAAGAGCAATAAAAATAAACAAGCAGTGGAAATGTGTTTTTATAGGGGGAAAATAAAGTAAACAAAAAAAGACCTTACCTGCCTTCCAACAGCTCCCTTGGGACAGCACTTCCCACCATGACAGACGTACATCCCCTGGCAGCTCAGCCTATCCTGGTGACTGGATCCTTCTCATAGTTACATGGGTTTACTCATTTCCTAACTTACTCTGCAATGTCTTCCTCTCCTACCATTACTGAACAAACGTGTCTTAATATCACTGACTACAAAAAGTCCTTAACAATACAAGCTCTCTTGAGCAACTGTCTTATCACCCTTCTTCTCATTGCCTACTAAATGTGCTGTTCACAACCACAGGCCAGATTTCATCTTCTTCTAATCTGTCTGAAGTGCTTTCCAACCTATCTTCTGGTCTTCATAACTGCCTCAGGTCTAGCCAAGGTCTGTGTCTGTCTCTTGTTAAACTTTGATTGCATATCGGGGTGTGGACGGGTCTTGACTCTATTTTCACAGTATCTTGTTTAAAATCAGTATAACACTAATAATACAGCAAAAAGTGAATTAAGTTGATGGCTAAAATAAAGTGGTGCAGACAAAGTAAACTGACTCACATCACTAGTAAAGATAACAAAAAGCAACGTAAGTAATTTTATTTTGTGAATAGTTATCCAGCTGACAGAGAAGAAATTGGACTGCCTGCTGTGACCAACAAGCTGATGTTTCTGAGAGTCTCTTGCAGGGAGAGAAATATTAAACACCAGTCACTCAAAAATAATTTTCAGGAGTGTGCAGAGCATTCTGACTACTAAACAGTAACCACTCAAGCTTGTTAAAAACATGAAGATTTTGCACCATGTCTCTTCAAACTCAACTTATTGGAAACAATCTTCTTCAAGACTAAAAGCAGATCTCTAGCCAAACTGCTATGTTCTATGATCTATTATGATAGTATATTAAATTAATTATGTATCATATATAATGAACTTCATGTACACATTAATATATTTTCATCATGTTATGAATGACTTAATGTACTAGCAGAGTATTGCTAGCACAAAGAAAAACATTAATTCCATGATTTCCCAGTGACACTGAGTTTTAATCAAAGAAACATGATCTTTTCAAGGGATATACAGATGATGGAGGAAGGTAAGCAGGTGGCAAAAGCCATGAAAGATTCATTTGGCCATGGAATTCATTTTCTGGAGGAATAAGCCACATCATGATGTTTAATTCCCCTGTCTATTACAGATGATCCTTTAATACATATGAATGCATTAAGCTTCACATACTTGCCTGCTTGTCCAGCTGCAAATTTAAACCTATTATTTTAATTATAAAGAAATTTTGTGGCACACATAATTTTTGAGACAGTCATAGCATAGTGTTACAATGCAGTAATTACATTTCAAAGGGAACCTTTTACTGTGAGTAAGGGTGTTAATCAATAATTAAGATGTGAGGATGAGTAAAGCAATATGCCAAATTAGTTTCATAGCTGGTTGCTAATATCGATGACTCAATTACAGGTGAAAAGTGAAAGCATTTTGAAAATGTTGTTGAATATGCTTTCAGCACTTAATTTTTAATGTATTATGAATATAAAACATCACTTAAGAGAAGAATGCATGAAAGAGTTGAAGAGTTGTTGTAGCAGGAAGAGTATTTTAATTACCATGATCCATTTTTGTTTGTACTTTAAAGAACTTTTAAATATACTCGAGGATCAACATCCGCAAGAATAGCAATAAAGATGAGTTTCACCAAAGGCAACTAATAATTTGAAAAATCAGACCCCACCTTTCCACCAAATTTACATTTCATGTTCTGGCAGTGATAACATAAAATTTGCATTAGTGTGAGAAAACTGGAAAGACTCCAGTGTTATAGATATCCATCTTCAAAGAGTTTTGCAACAGGCTTGTTCAGAAAAAAGTCATAACATACTGATAAAAAAATATTATCAAAACACAAAACAAAAATTCCCACAGAAGCATGCCCAGATCTCATTGATGAATATGTGCACAGTATAGTAAGAGATATTCTGGTTTATATTTCTGAAAATGCCTTAATGGAATACACTGGTGAAGCAGAAATACATGAAAACAAAAATGTATTGCCCTAAACTGCAGGGAAAATAGTCTAAAAGCACAATGCTTGAATAAAGCTTTCTCTGAGATTAAACTTCTTCAAAATTTAAAATGGGAAACTGCAGATGTGAAGTGTCATGGATAGCATAAAAAAAATGAGGTATCTAAAATCGATTGCTGTCATGTTCCTGTGGGTTACCTTCTTAGCAAGATCAGACAGCTAATTCAGATGTCAGGGCATTTGCTTCAGCATCTGATGTGACCCATCTACTACTTTGGAATATAGAAACAGATAATTTTATGAAGGAAAAAGGATTCACACTGGAAGTACAGAAATATGTGCTTGCTTATTTTCAAAGCACAGGGAATACCAAATCATCTAGAAGGTTGAAGTTCACCCCATGAAAACTCATTTCAATATGCCTTGCTCAGAAAATTTTCCCTTTAGTTCAGGACTACAGTCTCATAACCTCATAATCTCCATAACATGTTACTGCAATTTGCTTCTGAAGATACAATCTCTCTTAGTTGGGATTAAGACAGGCAGCCAGCAGGTCAGGGCCCCACCACCCCCAGCCAGGCAGCAAGGCAGCAAGGCACAGGGTTGTGGCAGCATCTTCCCCTCCATCCCCATAGGAAGGGGTTTGCTCTGGCAGGCAAGCCTCTCAGAAGGGAAGATGCACTCAGGGCATTTATGCAAACACCCAAGAGTGGGATTTGGTCCTTTCAGGACAGCAGCAGTCAGTTAGCACCACAGGCAGAGAAGAGCGGGACAGAGCTGCACTGCTCCAGGTGGAGCAGGGACCACTCCTGGCACAGAAGCCAGCTTCCTCCCCACATATGCATGCGTACATTTGCCACTGCTGTACAACTCCATGGCTCACATGAAGCCATGTGACTTTCCAAGAAGCTTTGCTTTATGGTTCTGTTGTGGGTTTGTTTTTTTTTCCCCCGGTCCTTTCAAAGCCTTGTGGATTCTTTAGCATTACAGGATTGATAGATAGAAATTTCTGTAGGGGTAGATGATTCATATAAAGAGTTCCATTAAGGACATGTGCAACCCTGTTCATAAGTTAGCAAGCTTAATAAAGTTGTTATTCACCACTAATGGTTTCTTAATACCATGCAGTTTCCAGGGATTAAGAGAAAATCTGCTTTTCCATGGAATAGAGGCAGCAGTAGAATTTGAGATACTACAAATATATGCAGTAGTTTTAAGAAGATGGAATAACGCTGAATTATGGATATATTTGCCATGAGTATTGAATACTTAATAGTGGTTAGTGCCTTCAGTCAAACTAGCTAAATAATAGAAAAGATTAACAATTTACACAGCTGAACACTCTATATAAAACTTCTACCAGACAGTCTCATGCAACGATATCAGGACACATTCCAGATGTATTAGGTCCTTCAGGAATAAGAAAAATAAGAAAATGATAGAGAAGAAATTACAACATGCTTTAAAAATGTCAAGACCTATGCAATGCACATAGAACTATCACACAACAAAAGAGTACTTACAGCAACAATAAATGACACCTTGGTGAGTGACTAGACTCTTCAGATTTGGACAAAAGCATACAGTCCTGTAAATGTGAAAATCTAGAAATGCTGGCATCTTATGCAAGGTAGCTTTTTTATCTTACAGCTGATTGATTGCTAAATTAAGTTGGACTGCTGTGGGAAAATTACTTTGACTTTCCATTGCACAACTGAATTTAGTCCTTTCCATTACTGTAAGCGATATAACACATAGTTACAGAGGTGAAATTCATAAAGCTGAAAAAAGCATCAATAGATATTGAACCTGAATATAGCACAAGTAAGGTATAAACCTAAATTTGATGGTGTGAATTGTGTAAAATAGTACTGGCTACTTCTACATCTGAACAAAAGAGCAGGCTCTGGAAAATCTGAGGCTTACTTCCCATCTGTATGGTCGATCAGGATAAACAGTCACTCTGTGCATCATCTCTGGTGGTCAGTTTAGTTACTTTCTGACTCATTTTGTGTGTTTGGGACCCCAGATTTTGGAAAGGATGTTCTGCCATGCCAGAGAATATAATTTCAAGAGTACAGTATGGAAATTAAATGAAAACTGTTCGTCGTTACTACTAATAGAAATAGTCTGCAATAATAAAAAACAACTGAGGCCTCAGAGTCACTCTAATCTCTCCCTGGAGCCAGTAGAAGGACACATGCATCTCTAGCAGGTGAATGAACCCATGTAAGATCTAACTATAACTCTAACTAGTCACCTTGGAGGAAATAGTTTCATAAATTCCAGTAGAGTTAAATCATCTTGTGCAGTTTCCAGTTTCTTAACTAGAAAAAATGGAGGAGAAATACATATTAAAAATTTGTGGAAATTCTAATTTCAATGCTACTTACTAAGACTCTAGGCATATTTCTCGACAAGCTCTATTGTCAGCTGTATAAACAGTAAACTAGTCTGCCCACAGTTTTTCTTCAGTTACATAAATTATTGCAACATTTATTTACCCTTACCTATATTTGTTATTGGAAAATTATTAGCAAACAAAAAAGGATAAAATTATTTTCCACTTTGGATATGATAATTTTGCTATGTTTTTCCACTACTCATTGTTTATTTAGCTCCCATTGTAAGACTGTAAGGAACCATAACTTATGACTTTCAAAAAGTTCACATGCAAAAAGTGCATTATGTTCTGCTTGGAAGGTAATTGTCAAATTTGGTCCTGGATGACATTTTCACATATTTGCTCCAGGTTAAATGTACCATTGCCACATTAAAATCTGAACACATTTCACAGCAAAATACCCCTTTCTGTCTATGAAAATCAACCTCTGTGTTTGAAGAAGACACCAAGCCACCTGGAAAACTTCAAAATAATATTTTATCTGGTATAGGTACACTGATTTTTTTGTGTGTGCAGTGCAGAATTCTGCAAGCTTACGCTGTCAGTTGTAATGCTGCTTTCTGCTTAATTGCTATTTTCACTACAAAAATGAATTTAACACTTACAAGATGAACTTCACTGTCAGTCTGTACTGACAGTCTATTGTCTTATGCTAAAACATTTGAATCTCCTTTTTCAGCATAAAATCAAAAGGAGAAAACAACCTTTCACAAGGAAAATAGAATATTAAGGGGAAATAAAAGCAGCTCCATAAGCTGTTCCTCAATTACTATTTCACTTGCTAGGATAAGGTTCCTGTACTTGCACAAAGATGAAATACAGGATTTGATGCAAGGGTCATTCAAGTATTAAACAGGATTATGTTTTGTGTGATAAACAACAGACCTGTTCACTTGCTTGTTGGAAATGGTATAAAGCCAATGCCTTTTGTAACTATATGAATGTAAAATTTTGAGAACTGAATTTACTGTTTCATAATCCCTGAAATTTCAAAGAATAAACAAGCTAAAGCAAAATTGTCAGGGGACATTCATACTCTTGTATGAATTGACATTATCAGTAAAATCCAAAGTAGTGTACATTTAGTTCCTGTACAACATGGAAAAGAAAACTTTACTTATTCTGTCTTCCTGACCATGAAATGGATCTGACTTTCAAATAGTGTCCCCGAAGAAGTTGTTAAAATCTAAATTTAATTTAAAGCAATACTACTACATTGAGGACACAGTCAAGAGAGAAGCTGAATCGTCTACTACAACTATTCCATCTCAAATACCCAAAGAAAGAGCCAAAACAGGTAAATGCAAGATGTAATGCAGACAAATACCCAGTGTTAGATCCAGTGAGAGATACTGAGCTGGACAAGAATTTTGGAAATCTGAACCCACAAATGAACACTCAACATTTAGGAGTGTTGTACAGTGGGAGAGAACAGGGAGAGAAAATTGATCCACTGAGGAAGGTAATTTTTATGACTAGCACCTGCAGTTGTTTTGCCAAAGAGATAAGACAGCTCACTGTTTTCCTTTTCACACAGGGAAAAAAGAAGGCAGTGCTGTGGTCCACTTCTAATATAATTGCTTAAATAAGCTGGGCACCAGCCCAGGAACTGGGCGAGAAAAGCTCATTTTTCTCACCATTGTGCTTACTACTGGAGAGGGAAATCTGTTCGGTACTTCAGAATATAATTAATCTCCTTCTGAAATAATGCAGTCTGACACCCCACCCCACCCCAGGAATGGAGGCAGGAGTCAGGATACTTGGTACTTACGCCAGAACAGTTCTAGGCATGTGCAGAAGGGAAAACACAAGTATTTGTCTTAGGAGAACATGGTTCATGCTTTAATGTACCTTTTTCTCTCCATTATAAAGGAGTCTGTGGTGGCTAAAGTCGATGCACTAACTTTCAGATATCTATGTTCACTGGGTAGATGAGATTTGTGGGTAGATGATGACTTCAACCCATATAGTCTGCATAAACCCACTTGTTGGTATTGGTACTAATTCCGGCATAGCTCTTGAGTGCGATGACCAGATATATTCAGTTGAACTAAAGACAGGGTCAGATCCAAAAAAGAACAGTGTTGGGTTTAAAAGGGTTCCTGATTCTCCAGCCTCAGCCCACTATCCTACCACCTGCCAGCAGCCTCTTCCTGGCTGACATTTGCCAAGGGAGGACCTCTCTACTCAAGCCTGTCACCCAGAATCACCAAGTTTTAGCCATATAGGCTACTGGGTTGAAAATCATGATAAGTGCTAGCTGAATCTCTTTGACAGAGAATAGAAAAGCAGAAGGAGAGGTGGAGATCCAGGGGCTATTCCAAATCAGTCCAAGTCCTTCTCTGGATGTGCTGAGGTCAGCCTGGGGTATCTGATGGAGTCAGTTTTCTCTCTCATTATATTCACCTGTTAAAAGTTGGGGTTTTTCCCTTCTCATTTTCTCCTCCTGGCCATTAATTCTTTCTTGAGAAACAGAAATACTGAAAATACACAGGGAATTAAGATAGTCTGTGCTACAGAAAATGCAAGGATTAACAGGTAATCTTTTCCACACGCTTCCTCGCTTTAGCGTTGCACAGGAGCATGTCCAAAGACCACAGGAACTAAACAGATACTAAGCAGATCAGGAGAGTCTCCAGGCCAGTGGTCTCCTGGTTTACCCTCGCCTCAGAGGTTCCTTGTCAGCATCACTAGAAAACAGGGTAAATCACACCCAGAAACACTGCACTGTCTGGGTGTATTCTCCAGAGTGGTTCTTACTGCCTGCAGTCATACAGGTCTTCTGTCGGTGTCTCCTTCAGGTGCTCCCTAGCTTTGGTCTAGATTAATTTTTCCTTTGCCATATGAGACTTTGCCCTTCACTGACCAAATGCTACTACCAACCTCTTTTGCTTTCCTTCTGTCAGAGTAAGGAAAAAAACAGTTATTAGTTATTTCAGTCGTCATATATAAAAATTTTAAAGCAGGATTCACTGTTAAGTGTTTTGCTTCAGAAGATCCCCAAAGATCTGAAGTACACGACGGGTTGATGTAGTGCTGGGAGGTATGGTTTAGTGATGGTGATGCTCCTTGTATGTTGTGTGGGCGTCTATTTTTGTCAGTTAGGTTGACGGTTGGACAAGATGATCTTTAAGGTCCCTTCCAACCTGGAAGATTCTGTGATTCTGTGATTCTGTGATACACCCTATTTATTTCCCACACACATCCCAGAAAAGTAAAAGTGACAAATAGCAGTACTTCTAGTCTGTGCAACTGTCTCTTCTATTTCTGACATGACTGCAAAACCTCATTCATGGTTATCTGTGTTAGCCATAACGATGGAGATTGTGCCATGGGAGAGTGGAAAGTTGGAAATGGAAATATAGAGATGGGAAATTCCATGAGAAACTTGTAGGTGGGCCTCCTAGACACCATTTTCTGGTAAGATTTTAAAGACTTTAATGTTTCACAGCTTGCTGTGTTTAAGCCTGTAGATTGTAGGCTGTGCTAAAATGCTGCAGTTGGGCAGTAGGAAGGCTGACTGATTACTCTGGCTATTGCAGTCTGTGTCAAGTTCACTTCAGAAAAAGTGATGGGAGAAGGGATTGTGCTTTCCCAATAAATATCTATGTATGCTTAGACTGGAAACCTGCGTGCAGTGGAGGACAAGGTATGCAGGGATGTAGCAGGGATCTGCATCTTGTGTAGAGAGTGGGAGACTCCTGTGAGTAGCAGAGCCTAATTCTGCAGGGAGCTGGAAAGGGTCTGTCTCAGGGAGCCACAAACATGTTTGGAAGCACTTAAATTGTTGGATTGTTAATCCTGGAGGAAACAAGCCTTCTTGTAAGGGCCAGAGAGAAAGCTCTTTTCCAACATTCATTTTATCTCATTCAGGATATCTGATTTATTCATCATTTAAAGAATTTTTCTTTTCTAGCTCATATATTTGTGTTTAAATAAAGACTAGTTTTGAAGACTGGAAGTCATTGGTATCTTCTAGTGCTAAAAGAGTAAGATTAATTTGCCCTAACTAAATGGTATTCAGTCAAACTAGGCTCCTTTTGTATTCCCTAGAAAGAAGTAAGCACTTCCTAAAGGTCATCTCATCGTAAGTCTCAAGGATAAGTAAAATGAAGTGCCCTACAAAGCAAGTCTAGAGTGACCAATTCACGCTTGATAGCTAACTCCTAGTGTCTAAAATTGGATTCTCTGAATTCTTCCCTGCTCATACTCTTAGTCCTTAATAATATTTTATATAAGCATAATGTATTATACAAAGACTGTATTTGGTTACAGCACACAAGTTATGTCAGCAAAAATTGTTAGACTAGTGATATCTTTTAAAGGAGAAACAAGCCTCTTGTCTACTCAGTTGTGTTCAATTTTTTCATTTGTAATACAAGCTGCCATCTTTTAATAGACATCATTAATAACACTGGATTTTTGTGAAAATAGAATATCCTAAAGTAGAAACCAAATAGGTTCATACAACAAGGCTATAACTGCATGACTCTAGTGCAGCAGACTTTAGATTCAAATTTGATTAAAGTTAATATTTCCTAATGTTACAAGTAAGAATTTGTAGTATTAGCTAATGCCAATGATAATGTTTATTCAGCCTAAATGTAGGAAGTAAACCAAAATTGGTATCAAACAATCTGATGAACTGTTTGAAAGAGCAGCAAGCTTTAAGAATGTCCCTCATAATTGTATGAGTCTTAACAGAACTTCTCTGATCCCTCAACCATGCAAGGATGCAATAATGTTTGCAAGTAGAGTAAAGCTACATTTTTTGCCTTACTAGATTTACATGTCATTGAATAGAGTACACATACAAAGTGACTGCATTTACTGTGTGTATCTAGTGCCAACAAAATCTGACATTCATAAAAATCTATGAGCTGCAGCCATTTATTTCTTAAATGATTTTTCTTACCAAAGGCACTCATGAGGCACTTTCCCAGAGGTATCAGTAAAATTGGTGACTGTTGCTCTAGAACCAGGCACATGAATACAAAGACAAGACAAACAATCCACCAGATGAACAATGCTAAGATTTTATCTTGACATACGTGAATTACGGAACTCTGAAAGATTGTGAAGTCAAAAGAAGTATCTAGGACTGCATGGAAATGTAACCATGTTTCTTAAGACTGAAAGAGATCTTCACAAAACACAGAACAGATGATCACTGTTTTAGTAACTGAAGGTATTAGAAAGTGTAAAAAGGAAAACAAAAAAAACCAAGGATATTAATTGTGATCCCACTAAAGCCAGCAGATATCTGGCTATTGTTAAGGGATGCATATGGCATGGTCATTTTCATTCGTTTCTTCTCCAAAGTACCAGTAAGTCTATAAATTAATCTGCTTTTCACTAAAAGCCCATGCTTACAGAAAGTTTGAATGAAATGAGATAGAATGTGAACTTTGACAAAAAATGTAGGAAGAAACATCAAAGTGTTTCAATCAAAACACATTTGAGGCTTGCTCTGTAAAGCCAGTAACATTCCTTCTGTTACAAAGGGGTTTTCCAATAGTTCGTCAGTGTTAAACTTGCTGGTCTTACCTGTGTCATTAAGATAAATATATTTTTAATCATTCAGCTTAGTGTTCTCAGATCTCTACTGCAGTTGAGAAAATATTTTGTTCAGTCATAGAAATCAGAACAAGTTTCCATGCCTCATCTCTGCAATCCGAAAGTTCGTGGAAGCCTTGCCAAGTTTCCCTCACCAAATGACTAGTGCGGCATTAACCTCGTGTTACGGCTTGGAGAGAACTGTGGATAGAAAGGATTATTTCTTAAGGAGTAGCGTGGTCCAGTTTTGGGGTTGGTAGTACAAAAATAGAGCTTAAGAGGGGAAATTCATCTAGTGAGTGAATTCTCACCTTAGTTTAGAAAAACACTTGTAAACAAGCCAGCAATATAGAAATTGCTGCTCACTTCCTGATGGACTGCAAGAAACATATTTATTTATGTGCATGTGTGCTTTGAGCCCCACTTAAAAGGTATCCAGAACAAATGAAAGGCTTTTGTATAGAAGCACTTTTTGCATTTTTTCATTTATGTAAACAAACAGCTACATTTCTAGCTTCAAAGAGGTTTTGTTCTATATTGAAAACTTGTCTTCTTGTAAGAAAATAACAGAAGATTTTTTAACAGGTAAGAGTGAGGGAGACTTGTTAGACTTCAGCATATATTTAATAGATACTTTTGATTTATCTGCAGTCTCTCAGCATTTGTTTGCTTAGCAGGTAAATGTGTCAGCTGGCAAATATCACAGTAGATTACAGAGCGCAACAATGAATGTTACTTGATATTAATGAGGTAGCTTCTGAGGAAATAAGGGTTAGTTCCCCACAAAGTAGCATCAACAAAGCTGGACGAGAGATATCTGATGACGTGAATGTTACAAAAGAAAGGAAAGGTTTTCAGTGCTAGAAAAGTGACTTCAAAGAAGAAACAAAAGAATTGACATAATAATCTGAAATTTCAAAGCATGAATCTTTACCTTGCACATTGTGTGACAGTTCCCTTAAGAAAATTATTACTCGGAGTAGGGGAAGAAGAAAGTTCATTGCAGAGGTAGAAAACATGACAATGGCAAACACTGCTTGCACATTTGAGAAAGGAATGGAAACCCCCTACAGACTAACAAGAATAACAACCTTTCATTCAATGAAGCCTCAGAAGGATTTGAAGCTGTCATTTTGCTGGATGAAAGACTAGTGATGTATGCCTCTAAAGTAATGGGAAAAATACAGAAGTAGTCATGGAAGAAAGACTGCTATGAGCATCTTGTAAGTATAAATATATACAGAGTCATCTGAATTATCCAAATCACTAGCTAGCAAAATTCTCAATTACTAAAAATAAAATATGTTTCCTGAAGCAAGAAGAGCCAACTAAAGAACACGGAGAAAGTGGACCTCCCTGAATTTTAGAGCAGGATATGATGCAGATGCCTCAAAGGTGGAGTTTGGTATCCTTTATTCCCCTGAGTCATGAAGAATTTTGATTTCACGCTGGAAGAAGCAAGACATTTTGTAAAAACCCAAGCCAGGCATTATAATAACAAGATATGGCCTATTCCTGGGAAATTCTTTGTACCTCATGTTACTTGATCTTGCTGTTGTAATGAACATGAGATCTCCCCAAAGATCACATCTGCTCTGGTCAGAAGTTATCCAAATCTGCAAAAGTGTAGCTGTACACAACAGTTAAGGAAAACTATTTTTTTCCTAATGCTTGCTGAGGTGCAAAGTTTAAATCCATGATGGGATTTTATGTAACGAAATACACTGTATGAGGTAACAGTCACTAACATTGTGTGCTGCAAAATCCTGAAAATAAGTCATGAAGCAGAAAGGAAGAGTAAAAGACATAAAGGAAGAGCAAAATAAGTAAAGGCATTGAGTAATCATAAGAATTAAAGTTATTTTATTTTGTATAAATACTTTAGTCCTGTGGAGACAAAGGGGACTGTCCATATGCTCACATACGGAGAAATATCTTGTAGAATCCAACTATGACAGGCCCGATAAATACAAGATAAAAACATGACAGAGGTATTAAAATTATGTAGGTTCCCTAAGCCACCTTGATCCAAGGTTGACTAAGTTTATTTGAATACAGCAAGGAGGATTTTGCTGACAGGTTAAACTCTATTTCAAAACTGATAGGCTGCATAATACAGTACATCAAGTAGCACTGTGTTAATGCATTTTAAATGTCAATGTAAATGCAGTGGCAGTGCAGAATGAATAAATACCAGAGAGCACTTCATCATTTAAACATCTGATTCTGAGCAACGATGATCCTTGCCAGAGGGGCAACCTCCTTGCTGGCCATTGGATGTAACAAAAGATCCATATCCACCCCTGTTCTTCCCAATCCCTTCTTCCTTGAATACTACCCAGAGAGTGTGCAGGTCTACCCATATGTTGTACAGGTTTGGAAATAAGTACTATTTTTTACAAACTCTGACCATTTCAGTTAATTTACTTTCCCATTTCTACCACCTTTTCTCCTAAAGGCCATACTTTCCAGCTAGGCATCCAATATGCCATAGCCTTGTATGTAGTTACTTTTGATTATTGTGAATCAGTGATCAAAACTCAGAATATGTTTTCTGTTTGGGTCTGTAAGAAAGTCACTTCTGGTCTGCATTAAACCCATTGCTAATCAATATCTCTCAGCAAATTAATTAATGAAATCCTTAAAGTCGGTAGCATGCCTTTTTGAATATACCCTTCGTTTTTCTTCACAAATCAAAAAGAATTAATGGAACGGAATATGTCACAGTTCAGATAAGAAAAGAAACAAAAGGAGAAAGACAGCAGCAGCCTTGAAAGTCATCCATCACAGTTTCTGAGGTGTCATAAGCTCTTTGAGCATTTTTTTTTCACTGTGTCAGCTTGCAGGCAGTGGCTCAGAGACCATTAGGGATGGCAGAAAAGTAGCTAGCTATCTGTCTTGTTTCCAGCTGAAGAAAACAGTAAAGATGGAAGAATAAGGATGACAGAAAGACTAAAAGCAGAAACCCGGTTAAATAAAAAATTGAAGCATCAGTGACAGATGTTCTTAAATTCTCAAATGTGTTTAGATCTTTTCAAAAAGAACAAATGATATTGCACTGGAAACAGCTAAAAACATGTGGATTCTTTTCTAGTATTCCTGTTACAGCTGCCAGAGAGATTCTGATCTCAAAGTCAAAACCTACTGAAGGTACCTTGGACAGAAAGAAAACCTCTCAACTATTTTTTATATTATACATAATGAAGCAGTCCAGACACCCAATTCAAAATAGTTCTGAAATTAGAATAAAAACATTATTATAACAAAACGTTCCAGAATTACTGGGTGACAGGCAATTCACATGATGGACTTGCACTCCAAAAGAACAAAAGGACGTAGCACTTGCTAAAGCTAATCTCTGGTAGACAAAACTTATTCAACTGTGGTACCTTTATTGGAGTGTATAATTAAAAAAACAATGCATCTTTCTACTAAGTTTGATAGTACATGCCTAAATAGATCAGAATTAACTGCAATTAAGCACCCACTGTAGTGTTCTAAGCTAAAAAGAGATACTCTTAGACTTACAGTAAAATGTCCATAACAAGGAAGCAAAGACAGAGAAAACAGTACTGAGAATTGCAGACAGATATATCCCATAAATGAGCTTTGTGAATATAAACTGAGTGCTTTCCGGTGGATGAACAAGGGGAGGAGTAATCCTCTCATCTGTTTATAGTGTTTCAGGCAACAACTCTGACCTTCTTGCCTTATTCTGTGTTTGAAAATGTCAAGGCAACTTCTTAGCAACATGAGATTTAATTATTAATTAATTAATCCGTGCTTAACAAGAAACTACAGTCAAGCAAAGCCTTCATTAAAGGATTAAAAAAGATCTGATACCCTTTGCTAAATATTCTGAGCTCTTTTCCGGGAGAAGCAAAAAGGTTAAAATTCTTGCAAACAAAGATGGGGCAAAAAAAGTCTTAAGAGTACTGTATCTGACTTGTTTGAACTTACTTATCCACATGAAACTGTATTTTTCAGATTTTACTGCTTTTTACTTTCAAAATCTCCTTTCATTTTCATTTTAAATCAGTTTTTAAATCAGGCTACATTATTAATAACCTTTGGAATTGATGTTCTAAAACAACATATACCAATTTATTAAACTGAAAAAGTTTACAGAATGTTTTAGGAATGTATCTATGATTTATGGCAGGTGTGTTTGCAGTCTCCTCTGTCTTTCTTTTTGAGCCTGAATGAGCACAAAACCAATGCAAACATTCCCTGAGCTTCTGCATTTCATCTACTGTCCTGTGAAAGTAAGATAATTTACCCATTTCACCTCACTTTGAATGAAAACTGTAACTGAGCTGAAACTATAGTGAACTTCTTTGTAAAACTTATTCTGAGTTTTACAGACTCAAGGGTATTTCAAGGGACATAAGATTGGATTTAACACTGACCTACTGTTTCATTGTTTTATCTCAGATCAAGAAATTATTTTTTATTGAGAAAATTGTGAAATACATTAAGCTGAGTTATTTCTGAGTGCAATTTTAAAAATTTATCATGTTTTGAATTCCTGAAAACAAGACTGTCTAATGATATTGATGGGTATTAAAACATTTACCTAAAATAGCTCAGTGTGAAAGATGGTTTGAAGGCAATGGGCCTCACTCTCCATGTCCCGCAAAAATCTTGGCTTATTCTTGTTGTGCAAGTCAGAGGTAGTGCTGAGCTACCTAAGTGGCTCTGCAGGTTCATTGTGCAAAGAAATATTTGTGTTTTCTACCTCTTCTCATACTTGTGCTCACAAGATAGCCATGGAAAACATTACTACAACTGAGGCACTTCCAATACCACAGGGACCAGTAATCAGCAGGACAAGTGACTACGTCTCCACAAGGATGTCTTGGCAGGTGGGAAGTATCTGGGTGGATGTATCAGGCTGATGTGGGCACCAGAAAGAGAGCAGAAGCACATTTATGCAACAAGCAAGACCCAGTCTTGTTTTTCCACACTAAGCACGTGTAGCAAATACTGCTAAGTTTCAGAAGAATCTAGAACAAAGGGGGAAAGACATCAATGGGACACAACAGATTTAAAAATGAAACAATAAGAAGGCTTGTTTTCATCAATGATAAAAATATCATTTTTCTCCTAAATTTGTCTCTTTCACTAGCTTTATCATTAATGAACATATTTGTTTCTAGAACCAACTGACTTTTCCTCCTTCCTATCTGGCTTCCTACTACAGTTCTAAGAAATAGTCCAGGTGCTATTAAAACCATTCATTTTTATAAGGCTAGATTTAATATGCATGAGAGTCCACATACCTATCTCTCACTGTTATCAAACTATTTCATTCTACCAATTACAAACTATATATTTTTAAATATATTTTCTAATTAAGTCCTTCTTTGTTAATCTCTGATGATTCTTACTAAGTTAATAAGGATGAATGACTTAATACAACCTGCAATTAGGGCATTTTAAATGCTTAGAATTCACTACTTCATATAATTATGCAATTACAGGGTGAAGAAGCAGATTCTTGACATGATGTCCCCTGTTCTGTCAAGACCTAGTGAGGAATTAGTTTACAGATATTTGACCTTAGACATTCTATGTCATTAGGTACAAAATTCTTTATCAAATGTATTTTCATGTATACTATGAAGTCCATATTAATATGAAGTACATGATAATAATATGAAATGCATGATAATCTGAACATCAGTTATCTTTTTCTCCATTTTCTCACAAATGGACATTTTCCTCAGTTTTCACCATCTCCATGGCCTTTTCTGAAGTTATGAAGCTGAGATTATGAAGTAAATCTTCAGTTTCAGTTGTCTGAGCTCAGTCCTGTTACTGCATGTAATGGTCTTTAGATGCAGTAGTACTGATGTAAGGAGTTCAGTCATTTCTGAAGGCATTTTTATTTATATTTCAAAACACAAAAGACAATGCTAGCAACACCAACAGAGATCTTTTTAGTGAAAAGATAAACAAGTCCGAAAAAAAAGCTGCATGTTGGCTTTTTCTCTAATAATTTTGCTAAAACACTAAATGAGAGCCAGGCGAGAGGACACACCGGGATGAAGAAAACATCTGAACTCACGCTTTTCTTCCAAACAAATGCTTCTATTCCCGCATGATCCAGAGCCCAGACTTCTCTGTTGCACAGAAAGGCCTAACCAAGGTAATGCCCTTTATAAATCCACCCTTTGTAGAGACGCTTATTGTACTTACCCAAGAACTAAAAATCCTGGGCTCAATATAATTTTCAACCTGAAGAAAACCGTTTCAGGTTATTTATAAGTTGTTTATATTTTTTAAGTTATTTGTAAGTAATGAGCCACAGAAAAAAACCCAGGGAGATATTATCCTGAACACAACCCTCACAGTTTCTACAGAACTGGGAGCTCCAGGAAGCCAAGGATGCTGAAGTCATGGGCCAGAACAGTATGCAAGTGAGAGACAAACTTTTAATACTGGTTCATGCGTAGACCTACAGGGTAAAGAGCTTTTTTTTTTCTCTCTTACAGCATTCAGACTTCCCTGAGCTTCCTGACACTTACAGAACACCATTCATCCCATAGGTAAGGATAAATGCAACGTTATAAAATATTATCTGCTCTATGATGCTACAAAACAATAGTGCAAAGGTGCACAAATTTCTTGGAAGATTCAGAAAGTTCTAAGTTTAAGGGGAAAATGCTTAACAGAAATAAAACTGCAGTACAAAACATTTGCAGTAATCTGTTAATTATCAGGATTGTTGATTTATATATATATAAAAGTCACCATAATGCTTTTTTTCACTCTGCAATATTATCCATCAGTTCTTTTTCATCTCGTAGTGTCTGCTTTGCATATGCAAAAGCTTGGCCCCACTCCTATCCATTTTAGGTCAATGGGAGTTTAATGACTGCCTCGAATAACAGGATCAAGCCCATAATGGCTGTCAAGCTAACAAAAATGGTTAATGCCTTTAAGTGAAATGGATGACCTTCTGACTTGCTCTCATGAAAATGAAGTTGGTACTCTGATATACATACCATACATGCTCATATCTTGAATTACCCAATGATTTTGCTCTATAGAGTATCCATCATTTGTCACATTATGTTATTTTAAGTAGGCAACCTTGCAATCAATAGCATTAAACATCTTTCTTCAGAAGAAGTGCATTACACAATAAATCTCAGTGAAGCTGACAGAAGGGATGTTTATCCCTCAGTCCCTCAGATACCTCTGGCTGAAGTTTTAAGACCAAAGCGAAAAGTTAGGCAATGTAGTACAAAATACAGGTGACCTCATTTTCAGGAGGGTTTAGCAACCACAGCCTTTGCTGAGCTCAGTGAACAGTGTGAGCTGCATATTTAACACCTGACAGCCCTAAAAAGCACTTGCCCAAATAGGGATTTAGGCCCCAAACCTTAGGCACTCAACTGAATCATTTAGATCTTTTGGCTGCAGTGGCATAATTCAAGTGATTAACATATATTGACATACACTATATTAACCTACCTTTCAGCTGTCATACACTTAAGCAGATGGCTCCATATATCATTTGTTTAATAATCCATACACTATTGTCCTTTCATTAATAGTTAACTACATGTGTTGGACAATAAATTAGTTGAGTGATAGCATATCGTATAGAAAATACGGCAGACAAACTTTAAGATGACAAGTGACACTTCAGCAATATCTAGTTAGTTATGTGAGGCTATCAAATATTTTGGGGAAGTTTTGGAAGATGTAACTTTGGATTTTCTGACCTCCAGAACTGACATTCCTACTATTTTATTGTCATAAAATGTGTGGATTAAGAAATACATAGTAGGTCATATCTGAAATCTGGAGAAACTATGCCTATAATCTCTCTTTTTAAATTTTCACTGTCCAGTCATGACGAATGTCCAGTGAAAGACCAGGCAATGGGTATGGTGTGTTTTCAAGCTTCAAGCATTTGTGACAAACTTAACTAGTTCAAGCTTATTACTATTTTACAATACCAGATCTGGGACATGCACAGCCTCCTTCTGCCTCTCCTCACCTGCCCTGGGGTAGGTACCAGTAACAAGAACCACAGGAAAGCAGCTGTATTTGCTGTGCGTGGCATACTGGTATCTATTGTCCAAAACATCCCAGCAGGGAAGGGCGACCTATAGTCCCTTAGACCTACTCTCCTACCACTTTTCACTGTGATTTCTGAGTACCTGGAAAAAAAGCATGGACTAGTGGGAGAGCAGTGCTGCTCAGTTAAAAATCTGTAAAGAAATACCTTTTGTAATGCACATGTCAATCACCAACTTGATATATGCATTGAGTGCAGGTTTGTAAGAGTGGTATGAAAGCTGCCAAATCCCAGCTAGTCCAAATACTTTTCAGCTCAGTTTGACATGGACCTATCGACAGACAGCACAAAACCTCTCAGACGTACAGGCCCAAAACAAAGCATATGTCCCTCCTTTATGTATGGCACAGACAGCTTCACAGGCAGGAACTCCCCAAGGGCTCAAGGGTGACAGATGAAATACACTTACCTTTGCCTTTTCTTTACCCTACCCAGTCAGCACAATCCTAGAGCAAGTCATGGTCCGTCAGTGAACCACCACAGAGGACCGAGTCACAGCAGTAGGGAATGGATCAAGGAAAGTTTTTGATAACTCTGTGAAAATAAAATCAATTTACAGGTTATTCAGAAACTTTTCATCTAGATTCCTTTCCTAAAGAAACAGGCAGGTGGATAATTCTGTATATGAACAAAGAAACATATTCTTATTGATGTTAGAGATACAGAACTATAAAGTATTTCTTATACACTAATGAGGAAACCTGTGATAAGCCCATATCTGTCAGAGTAAAGGTTTGTTCCTTTTTTCCTGCTGAGATGGTTAACTTCTTGCAGCCTTTCTTATTTACATTTTAAATAATGAAACACCCACGAGTACCAGGCACTTTTCCATTGCTGCTCTGTGCAAAAAGAATATTAATAACGTTATTAATAAAGCTGGGAAGACTGCAATAGAATGTCTCTGCGCTTAAAACAAAGGAGCATCTTGAAGAACTCAGAAGATTTTCTGCTTTATATAGGTTCGATAACACAAATATGATTAAAATGTTCTCTGCCGGTAGATTAGAAATGCCAGTTTATGTAACAAAAACTGCCTAAAGTGCAGGCACATTTTTTCAAAGAAATTGCATTCCCAGTCTGTTACCAACCACTTGCTTCATTGCCTGGTCCTCAAATCCCTTCTCACTTAAGCTGCTGCAAATCAGGATGGAATAAATGCCGCTATGATATTCACCAGTGGAGCTAGAAAACAGAGGATCTATAGAGAATATAGGTCCCTCATGCAGAACCAGAGATGTAGTCTCAGCACTGTGCCAGAAGATGCACTGCTCAGATTGCAGCTTGATTTATCCTCTCACCAGCCGCAGATCATGTTGATCCCACAGCATCTTTGAAAATGTGCTCATGTAATCTAGTTATAATTAATGACAGGCATAATACATATGCTGCACAGTGGATTGCACAATACATTTCAGGACTGAGGACATGTGGAAACAACTGGAACAGTGCTAATGTATTCTGACACCTTCATTTGGGGGGGGGGGGGCTCAAAGGTTTTTTTAAATACTGCAGGTTGCCATCAGGAAAATAACTAAAAGGACATATTAAATTCATGCTTCACAGTCTACACATAGTGTTTTATATCTTTCCACAACGCTAGAGGACACATTAGCTCAGGACATCAAAAGTAATTTATTTCACCTTAGATGTGCTCTGTATTTTGCCTGGTCTGAAAAAAACATTTTAAAAGCCTGAATGACGGCAGGAAAATGTTCAAAAAATGTTTCAGATTTTAGCTCCAACTGTATACTTTCTCTGAACAATTGTGCACAGTGAGGAGGGACACAGCTTCACCCGGGACAAGGATAACTATCCTCACCTACTATCAACTGGTTTATAAGAAATTCTGTAGAAGAGGTGGGAAAACATGAGTCAAGCACAGAAAAAATGATAATAGTGGGTGCAGTCCAGGAGTAAAATAGCAAAGGAAGAAGAGGTGAAGGAATGAAAAAAGGGAGTGATGCTGCTCTCCTGTCTGAAGGAGAAAACCAGTTTTGGAAGACAGACATACATTTTTCTAACTCACCTTGATATCTACAAATTGTTTTCCAAATTGTTGACTTTTCTTACTCACTGCTTTTCTTTCTTTTCATCCCATTCTTTATTGTCAGGCTTCTAAAATACAACCACTAAGTTTCGTTAATCGGAATATGAGCCTGAATTAAACACTACTAAGCCTGAATGTTTGAAAATCACTGGAGTCATATTTATACTGTGCTTTCTTTTCAGCAATAGTTTTTAACTCTTGTAGTGGAGATTTTATCACAGTTTTGGATCAATTACTGTAAATATATGTTTTATCAAGTTGTCTGTATATACAGTCTTGTATCATATATGTATATACATGAAGCATAGAGTAGAAACACAAAGAAAAAGGGAGATGATATGACCCATGATCTATTACTGCATCCTATGCATGCTCTTACAGCTGCTCTACAGATTATTTCAAAGCTGCATTAAATCTTTTCTCTTTTCCTCCTCTGAACCACAGTACAACCATTGCACAAATCCCTCATGTATTCAAGTCCTAGATCTCAGAGAACAGAGGAGAGAGATCAAGACTCAGAAAACCAGATCAAGACTCAGAAACACACAAGAGACAATACACTGCTGGCCCCTCTCATCACTCCTCTCTGCAGAGTAGTCTGTGGGTTGCATTTATTTGTTGAATTTCTGCTTTTATTGTTATACACATTAAAAATACAGCCTGGCAGACTCTATCTAGGACTGTGAACCTCTTCAATGCTGTCACACAAATAAAAGTAAGGACTGGCCATCCAGAATTGTATGTCCAAGGCTAAACTTCTTCAGAAGTGTATGTAGTGGAAGAGGATGAGCCTCTGTAAGTCATGGAATCCGGTTGGTGTTGCAGACTCCAACTTGTGCTCTATGCTGACAGTACAGCTAAGCTTTGCTGGAGGTCAGTCATAATACAGTCCTTACCTGGACACTTTGTGCCAATACCTAGGAAAGGTGATGGATAATTCACCGAAGAATAGCAACCTGAATGTGGGAGCCCTAGTGTAAGACCTATCCCAGCTTTGTGCCTTAGCCTTTAATTTAAAACCAGTTTCTTTGTTTTCTTTCAGATCCCCCTTCAACAAAACAGGCCAGAGGATATCCCAGAGCCTGGTAAGGAAGCCATTGGCATGAGACATAGCATCAAATATCCCAGTGTTCCAAAGTTCTGAATAAAGCCTAAAACTCAGCTTCTCGTCTTCATGGACAAGCACCTAGTCCCGTTTCTAATGACTCTGCCTTAACAATTACTACTCATACAAAACTGAACAAATTTAGCAGGAGAGAATAAAAACACCAGCAAATACAGGAGATGGAGAAATCTGAGAGTATCTTAAGGTTCAGGAGTCTGCAATTCAAACCCTCATACCAAATCAATCATAGCATGGACATGGTCCCAAAGCCACCTATATTCCAAGCAATTGCTACTCTGCAAGTCAGTCTCAGGAAAATTCCTTCCTACATAGCTTGATTACCAATCCAGAGCTAAAAACTAGCAATCAGTGCATTCTAATACAGCTGGCCTTGGAGCACAGCAGGCCATTATCTCCGGAGAGCAAGGACTAGGTGAGGTTGTCAGCATCCTGTTTTCAGTTCCTCATGAGACAGTTCAAATGAATGAATAAACATTTCTGAGAGGTTTATGGCTTTGGATCAGATAATCAACAAATTCCACAAGGAGAAAACTAGCAGTTTCAATGACTGTCAGGTTCCCCAGTTATCTCAAGGTGTCATGAAATTGTACTCACAAAAATAAAGGTATGCTAGCAGCTTCTAAACATGGATTGTGTCCCAAGCTCTGACAGACTGTACCCCAGAGGCCGGGGCCTTCAGTGTGCAGTACTTTCTAAAATGACTTTATGGGTAACATATCTGTCTCCTAGGAAAAGAAAAAAGCATTTCTCAAGAGAAATATACTGATTATTTCTGCTATCAGTTCAGGGCTGTTCAGAAGGAGAATGATAGTGCATTAAAAAGGGGGAGGATTTCACACTACGATGAAAAATGCAGTACACAGATGAATGAGTGATATTGTTAAAAACAGTACAAAGCTCTGAAGCTCTTACAGGTAAATATAACCAAAAACATGTGGGTGGGATGAAGTTTCAAGTGGGAGCTGGGGACAAGTGTTCCTGCAATCAGATAAATAGAAGTCTGAAAGGTAAGCTATATATGGCTGAGTGACCTACATTTTTAGTCAAGGTTGTCAATCAGGCTGGGTTAAAATACATGTAAAGACTGTAAACTACTTCCAGAAATGCCTGAGAGTCCACTGCATATCTTAACAGTTCATCTGATTTAAGGACTAAAGAAATACCCTTCTCCCCTAAACCACTGCAAACAATGCAATTCAATCAAATAATGATGGCATACAAGTCACCTGCAAATTTATGTGTTCAAACTGCTATGATGTTCAATGAATTACATCCATAAGTGACAGCATATATATATAGAGAGTAACAGTGAGCTAAAGAGCTAAGAATACTCTGAATGTATATAAGAATGATAAACAACTGTTTTAGGGCCTGTTTTTGCTGTTCAATGAAAACATTGGATTGGTGAATACTTGTTACAAACGCTGTAGACTTCACCGCTTTGAACACAAAGATTCACAGCCACTGAGGAAATATTAAAATCAACAATAGAGAGAAATGTCTTCAAAGTGAGAGAAAGTCTCTTGAATGCTTACAGAGTGCCTAATGACTTATTGTGAAGCACAGTAAGGCATAAGAATTTCTTTCTACACACCTCAGAAGAAGAAACTCTTTTGTTTGATTAGGTTCAATATTTACAAACACTTTTTTTTTCAGAAATATTTCATGTCTCAAAATATGTAGACATGGCAACTTTATAAAGTATGTAGGTGTGTATGACTATGCAAATGAATACAAACTGGAAGAAGGAAGCATGTTTCCTTTCAGCATGGTGAAAATAAGAGCCTGACTGCATGAGGATTCATTCCTAAGTAGTGTAAAAACTTCTGTGCAGTGTTAGTTAAATGGCTCTTGTGTCACCATGACCAAACTACCAAGCTCTGAAATCATAAATAGCTTTGCTAACTTGTGTTAATTGAAGATGTTCACAATGCTTCTCCAAGCACTCGAAAATGCAGCAATAGGTGCCAGAGAAAAGTCCATTAAGTAACACAAGAACCTGTATGTACTCAGAGTTAATAATCTACCTTGTCAAAGAAAAAAAGATGCCAGATATAATACAGTGTGACAGAGAAAAAGCTTTGCAACAATTGTAAGTTTTCAAAAGAAGATTTGTACACTATAACATCAGATGGATTGTTATTATCATCTAATCTGACTTCTTCTATACCGAATACCATCAAACCTGATCAAGTCATCAAGCCCACAACTTCCTGGTGAGCAGGAGTGTAGCTTTCTGAGACACTTAATCTAGATTTAAAAACATCAGGAACAAAATTCCTGATAATTACTCTTATTTATACTTTTTTTTTTTCCTGTTTCTGATTAACTAGAGCATCCTCCTATGCTTGCTTCTTTAATAGATCAAAGGAAATTTTGCTTCTGAATTCTCTTCCTTGTTTAAGTACTTCTTGACCTTGGCAAAGATAAAATAAAATTTCTCTAACCTCTTCTTGAGAGCAGGCTTTCTAGGACTGATGTTGTTGTTAGAGCTTTTTCCCAATTCTATCCAAGATCTTAACTTCCCTTTGAAGTGTTTCAGTGTGTTGTGGGTTTTGTTAATGCCAGAGAAATAGAAATAACACCCTCTTATATGTCTACTTGATGTGTCCCTGCTTTCCCTGCTTTCATTCTTAACACCTGTAGCATCCTGAAAATTCATTATGAGATGAAGCACCATTTTTATAGAAGGGTGCTCAGAAAGATGCAAGGCTAAGAGTAGGAAAAACTGGTGGTGTGTTGTTCTTTCTGATACAGTGTGCTAATTTCTTCCTTTTCCCCATTTCTTAGCCTCTTTTTTTCAAACCCTGTAATCCCTCTGCAACAGTTGGAAAAGTGTCCAAAGTGCATGCAATTTGGAAAATGGCAGCAACTTTTCTAATGTAAGGCTGTAGCTCAGTGTCATGATCAAGTCAGGCTTGTTTTTCTCCCTGATACTCATATACTTTCTGCCTCTGGATTACTCTGAACATTCCCTTTTGCACACTTACATGCAACTGCATCATATTTAACGCTTCTACTAGTAATTTTCTTTCCCTTCTACTGATGTGTAATTTCATCCAAAGGAATAGTCTGTTTTTCTGAAATACCTCTCACATCAAGATCTTTTTTAATGATCCCCAGCAACTTCCTGAGAAGTACATTCTCTCTTTTTCACTTTCTTTTATTGTTCTTTTCTGCAATTGTGAGTGTCTCTTTTTAACTTGTTGTTTCTTTTCCTCAGTGCTACCCTCCCTTTACTTCAGCTATTCTTTGCTTTTACTTTAAACACTTAAGTTTTCAAATTAACTTTGATCTCTGTGTGTGGGTTGTCCTGGATAGCACTGCTTTTTATCTCTGTTGTATGTCTGCACCTTTTTCCCCATTAATCTTCCAAACCTATAAATTATTGCGGAACATATTTCTATTTTCTCCTCACTGCTTCCAGCCACAGAGAACTCACACTGACTTTAGACTTACTACTTTAAATTGTCCAGGACTTTTATCATTCTCAAATTTTTGAGAAAGGCTGTTAATATTTTAAGGCTATATTTTGACCTCAGAGAAACACCTGTAACTCCAAGTGTCTTCAGTGGGAATCTGTAGGCAACTTTCAGAGATGAGTTTGGCCTTCAGTCTGCAAACTAAGTTAAAAAAATGTTCTAGTGCACTGAGTATGTTCTCTCCACTGTCATGTTATATCCATATATGAATTCAGTTATGTTGTGTCTCATTTTGGAACGTGGGGAGCTACATCTTCCTGTAAGTTAGACCTGTGAAACAGCAGAAGAGCCATGCCATTAAAATATAAAAATTTGGACAAAATCTTATTTGGAATGTCTAGAAATACAAATAAAATATAAATAACATACACATCAAACTATACAGCATAATTCTTTTATCACTTGTCATTTTAAGGGTGTGGATGAATTTTAGACTAGTGAGAACATAAAAAAGTTGAACTCTTCAGCCTAGGGCTCCATTGGGAGGCAGAATAACTTTTCACACCCTTGATCAGTTTTGGTACATGAAAACATCCTTCTCATCCACAAAACCCTCCAGTGATTTAAGGTGGGAGAAATATCTTTTGGATACACATACTGCACTCTGTGTTACAGTATCTGAGGGTAGGTCCCCCTGCGATGGTAGCAGGTACCGAGCATTGACCCATGCATAATTCCAGTCCCTACCAGATAAACCTTTACCTATGTTTGATTTGCTTGTTCTCAGCTGCGTGTTGTGTTCTTCAAAAAAGAGGAGTTCACATGGCACTTATAAGAAAAAGGGGAGATGATAGCTTTTTTTCTGAAATGCAGTGCATGATGGAGCAGTCAGTCCTCGGTCCTTGGAAGCAGTGATAAGAGTCCTCATCAGAACCAGAAGGGACAGTGTAGAGTTTGCTGCAACACAGAAAGTTTCTGAGCTGGCTGAATGTAAGCCTGAATGCAAAGACTTGCAGCAGGCAGAGAAAATTGTTTATAAGACATTTTTATTGCTAGTTACTTTGAGATTGTGCTACTTAAAAAGCGATCTCAGCTTTTATTTCTAATACAACCCCGCTTCGGTGGCCTACACTCAAACCCAGCTTTAGGAGCTCGTCAAAGGGAAACATCTAAGTGGATCCCCTTCAAAGTTCTGGCCAGTCCAAGGTCCCTGCTGGAAAATCTCTCCCTTCACCACTGTATGTTTTATTAGTGTGTGACAGCATGTGAAGAGGAGTTCCATGTCCACAAAGCTGGAAAAGCCAAGATAGAGAGAATTTAGAGTCTTGGTTCCCTAGGGATCAAAGCACTAAGGCATGATTAATGTAGCACACGGGTTCGCAGCTCACTGACTGCTCAAGCATAGACACATGTACATGCCCCACATTCAATTTGCCTCACTGTCCTGAGGCTTCAGCCTCTCCTGATCTCCCTAAGTGTTTCTGCTATATGTGATGGCCTCCCATGCTTGAGAGTCAGGACTATCTCTATTAACTTCTCCATTTGATGACTTCTCCAGGGAAAGACCCAAAACATTCAATGTGGGGTCTGTACTGCTCAAAAGCTCTCCAGACAGCAGCAGGACTGTTTTTCACAATTATCCAGTTTCGGACATTACCTTAATATTAAATTATGTTTTCCTTGAAGAGAAAAACATTGTTTTATGCTAATTGTAACCATAAAACAAAGGGAAGGCACTATAACGTGAGAATGGATTCACATGCAGACATACTTTGAAAATAAAAGTGCTAAATCACACTTTATTGCATTAGCTAACTATGTACAATGCAGTTTTTATAACAATGATATATTGAATTAATACAAATTTTCACAGGCTTGAATGAATTCTGTGCTGAATCAGGAAGGTAATTTTTACTATTTTCTAAAAGTTACTGAGCTGCTGGTCTCTTCATCAAGAAGGCAATTAATACTTCCCTGATTGTTTCACACAGTTGAGGGATATGCCATACATAAGCAAATTCTTTTCATTGATCTAAGGATAATTTTACCCCATGTTATCTCTATATTTTGAGACAGCTTGAATACAGATCGCTTGAGATAATAACTACATTTAAAGAAAAACCTCTAGGCAAGTTTGTTCTAGCAATCATCACTTAATCGCTCCAAATCCATTTACTTTTGGGGAGTGATACAAATACTGTTTATCAAATGCCACGGTCCAAGACCGTTCTCTTCACAGGGGACTTCAGAGCTCAGGATATCCATCTCTCAATGACAGAGTGAACATTTTTAGAACAGGCTTGATCTTGATGATGTCAGATAAAAGTTAGTTCAATTCAATTATGATTTGGGATTCAGGAGAGATGGAAATGAACGCTATTCATGAGTAAATCCTTTAAATTGTCAGATTATGCTTGTTTTGTTGACATCTTTAATAAATCAGATAGGATATTTACATTTTTCTATTCAGAATGGAAACTATTGAATATTTAAGAGATCTGTGTTTGCACCTTACTAAAATTTTGTATTAGATAAATAAAACATAATCACCCATTCCCTGTGCCAAACCTGACTTTATGGTTACCAGATGAAGACATATTTTACAGGGAAAATAATAGCGTCTTGGCTATACTCCTGGTTCTACAGTAACATTTCCTAAAAGTAAAATTGATAGCATTTAGTTTTAAGAACAAAAAACAGATTAATCATAGTTTGAATAGGACATGAGCTCCTTTGAAATTCTTACCACAATTGCTCAGTCCCTGTAAATCAGCCCTTGATTTTTGAAATGTTTATTACTCCCTCCAACCTAGCCACAGACCCCAAAGAGTTGTTTTTAATAATAACAACAATAATTTCAACACAGTCCCCATTATCTTCAATGTCTTGTTTACTTTTGAACTCAAAACAGAAACACAATTAATTTAAAATAATGTTTAATTATATTTTTTTTGCCTTCTTGGGATGATATTTCTATTAATACAAGAGGAAATAAACCTCAAAAAATACCATTTTGGTATTCACTTAATCAAAAAACTATTTGAGTCATTAGCTCACTTGGTTTTGTTCATACAGACTTTGAAATCAGTATAAGGGAACAAAATCTATGAACAGCTGGTAGGGACCAGCTTATATTCACATTATCCAGACCATCATACTGTTGTACTGATATGGTTCATGTATATCAATGGTGTGCATCAGGTGTCACACATAGTGGCACAGGATTTGCTATCCCATAATCTTTAGCACCTCATGATTAGAAGGCCCTCTGATACAGACCATATGATCTCTCTCTCCTCACCCATTTAGCACACGACATCACTCTGTTCTCTATATTCTATCACTCTCTACAACTACTGGAAAGGACACTGTAGAGAGGTTGGTGCTGGTCTCTTCTTGCAGGTAATTAGTGACAGAACAAGAGGGAATGGCTTCAAGCTCCAACAGGGTAGGTTTAGGCTGAACATTATGAAAGAATTTTTCACAGAAAGCGTGGTCGGGCATTGGAATAGGCTGCCCAGGGAGGTGGTTGAGTCACTATCGCTGGATGTGTTTAAGAGCCATTTAGTTGTGGTGTTGGGGGATATGGTGTAGGGGAGAACTTTGTAGAGCAGGGCTGATGGTTGGACTCAATGATCCCAAGGGTCTTTTCCAACCTAAATGATTCTATGATTTTATGATTCTATTCATATTTCCTGTGTGAGAGGACCACCCTCTCATGCAGGTATTTGGAAAATATTTACCATCTATTACTGGACCATATTGTCTGCTGCCATTTTTCCAGTACCTGATGTTGGGAAAGCCTTGGCATGATGTGTCTCATCCTTCAGAAAAGGGATAGACTAAATCAGAATGGCCTTATCAGCATACCACAAAAGTCCGGGGTGCTTATTCTGACAGTGGCCACAATCAGATATGACCAGAGAATGTGAGAAATTAAAACCTAGTATCACTTTGCAAAAATGCTTTCCTTAGTCCCAACAAAGAGGACATCATTAGACAAAGGTCTCATATCTAATAACTTTGGGTGGATGGTATTTTTTTGTTAATGTGTCTAGTGGCATTTGAAAGCCATGAACACTCACAAGATGCTCTAGCAAAACATTTCACAGACTAATTACCAGCTGTTTGAGGAATGCATGCCTTTTATTTACCTTGGGCCTACCATTTCCCAACTTAGTTTCATTCCCCCAAGTCCTTGTATCGAAAGAGACTCTGATCAGTGACCACCTACCCTCTCAGTGTTGCTATCACACAGGCTCCTAAATAGTCCTCCTCGCTTGTCTCTTTTCCAGCTAAAAGAGTCTAGTTCACTAGTCCACTCATTCATTCTCATACAGAAGCTGTTAGATTGTTCCAGACTGCTGGAGGAATCAACTCTACTTCACTGGTAAGAAATGGAGGATGTCTTTGCTGGGGATGTTTCCCAGCATCTCATGCTTTTGGTCATGGTCACAGCTCTGAGCAGTCCCCCACTTCCTTTTTCCTGAGGCCTGGAGAAGTAGTTCCAATGTGAGGGTGTGTGCTGAGACACAAAAGTGGGAGGGCAATCCATGGGTGTAGGACTGTCAGGAGAGCAGGACAGCATCACTCAGCGTCACTCAGGATCCAGTGGTTGCGATAATGATGCATCCCTCTCTCAGTTCCCAGGAAAGTGACCTGGTATAAAAAGGCTATTGCTGACCAAAGCGTGGCAGTCCTAGCTTTGTGCCCCTTGCACATGGGTGGTAAAGTGTAGCCAAACTGAGATGGGGTGGCTCTGGAGCTTGTATCAGCCTCTTGATACTGTGCTCTTGCAGTGCTCATCTCCTGTCCATTAGAGCCTGTTCCCTTGCCTTGCCTGATTTCTGTCCTTTAGGGAGGTGTCATGGGCTCCCTTTCATGGCCTGCTGAGGTATTATTGCTGGTGAACTCTTTCAGGTACAAAGAGTGCGACATGGTGCATTGTCTGCAAGGTGCACCCTGTGGAAGGAGTAATTCTCTGATTCACAATGACATTTTCCTGCCAGCAGATCCACTTGCATTGTTCAAGCAGAAACTGAGATCAAACTAAAAAGTCTGTGGTATGGACATCCAGGACCAGAGCCCTGCAGAGAAACAGAAAGAAAAACAACATGACAGTGAGGGGGAACTAGCCTTGTTTCAGAATGCTACAGAAAGTGAAGATCAGGTAGACTGGCAGTTACATGACCTTTGAGCCAGGTATTTGCGTGTGGCAAAAAGATTTGCCTTCTAAGACCAAGAAGGCATTAACTTCTCGGTGCCCTCACAAGCTCTCTGGCTTCTGGTGAAATGACCACCCATCAGTGAGCACATCTATGCAGTTCTGTTTACACCTTAATTTTGTCCACCTCCTATCCTGTTTTCACTCCCTCTGCCTTTTACCATCCTCAAGTTTTCAGAATCAAAATTGGAGACAGAAAACAGTGTTAAACACTCTTAACTGCACACACAGGGTTAGGGCCACACAACCAAACACAGATCTATGAACTGATTAAAATCCTGTAAGAGGACATTTGATGCTTTTTCTAGTGTGATTACTCTCACTAAATAGGTAATGATTTATCTGTGTGTTTAGAAAAGAAGAGTTTTCCATACAGATCCCAAGAATTAAATGACAAAATGGCTGTGTGGGGAAGGAACCCTCCATTAGATGTGACCAAACAGGAATGTTTCATTGGCTGTGTCAGGGCCAGTCATTGTCAAATCCTTCTGATGAAGAGACCTATGCATGTAAAACAGAAATCAAGAGGCTGAATGGCCTCGACAGCCTTTTTGCACTGAGGTTGCTAGTTTAAAGTAAGTTCCAGTCAAGAATAATTGAACTCAGTTCAAATTAGATTGTTGCTCCTTAGCTCCGTGAAATGAGGTAGATGATCACAGTCCGTTTCTTATTAGCCTAACTGTCTGCTTTACTAAAACCACCTGCACAATTGAAACTAATTGGTGCCCTCAATAGCAGTATCAACAAAGAGGATACAATTAAATAGTAATGGATTATGAACTATATCCTCCCCCTAAAGACATGATACCTTTAGACACTGGCAGAGAGCAAGCTCACCCGGCTGACACTTACAGCGGTGCTACATTTACACCAGAGGGCTGCCAGTCAAGATCCATTCACAAGCAGAAATGTAAGTTTATGCACAAATGAACATTAATAAGGATATATTTATTCAGCTAGAATCTAGGCAGGCCTAGAGCAGTAGAAAACACGTACTACTCTATTTGAATCGAAGGGATCAAAGTGATATGAGCCCTGGAGCTATGAAAAGGCCATCAGACACAAATCTCATGAGGGATTCCTAAACTCCCTTTCCTCCAGGGACTCATGCAAAGTCAGTGCAGTAATAAAAAGCAAATGGCATTGACTTATAGAGCAGCATATTTAGAGCAGGATGAGAATACACTGACACCATGCTGCTGCTAGTAAGGGCAACCTCTGACCAAAACCAGGGCTACTTTCACCCAGCCAGTGGCAGCCAGACAGCAGAAGTCTGATGCACTTCTGGCAGAAACAGTTCCTATTGTAAGCTCTCACTGCGGTTGATAATGAAAATTACATTATATTAGGGCTACAAAGATGATCAAGGGAACGGAGAACCACTCTTCTGAGGAAAGGCTGAGAGATCTAGGTCTGTTTAGCCTGGGGAAGAGAAGAGTGAGATGGGATCTCATCAACACTTATAAATATCTAACAGGTGTAAAGGGTGTAGAGAGGATGGGGTCAGACTCTTTCAGTGGTGCCCAACAACAGGACAAGGGGCAATGGGCACAGCCTGGAACACAGGAAATTCCATGTCAACATGAGGAAAAAATTCTTTATTTTGAGGGTGACAGAGCACTGGAACAGGCTGCCCAGAGAGGTTGTGGAGTCTCCTTCTCTGGAGATATTCAAAACCCACCCAAATACATTCCTGTTCAGCGTGCTCTAGGTGAACCTGCTTTGGCAGGGAGGTTGGAGAAAATGATCTACAAAGGTCCCTTTCAATCCTTACTATTCTGTGATTATATGAAAAGGATTTATCCTAAAAACAGATTGCACCTTGGCCTGGAGCACTGGTTCCATCCTTTCCCAAACCTGCTGTTCTCTCATTCTCCTCTTTTCACTGCTCACCCAGACTTCTGGGGCTACCTTCCCACATCTCAGCTCTCCTAGGCAGGACATGCAGTTCTGCTGAACCATCCACCCTCCATTTGCTGCCTTCCTTGAAAAAGGGTGCTCTCTGAGGATTTCAGGATTCCTGCCACTGCCCTCTCATTCCCTTTTCCTTTGAGATACCCCTGCCATCTCCTAACCTAATCTCCTACTGCCAGCTTGGCTGGTGGCTCACCTGCTATCAGTGCCCAGGATACATAAACAACCTTCCAGTAACCAAGAATAACACTCTCTATTTGATTAGCCTCTTCAGACAACTGTCTCATATGTAAAGACAACCCCACACGAACAATGTTGCATGTAGAGATTGGAGAGGGAAGGTCACTGGGGTCTGGGTGAAGTTTGTGCTCTTCTCCCTTTAGTTAAAAGCACTCAACTCTGGCCAATTGCATTCACCTTACTCTCTGCTCCACTGCTTCTCAAAGATCAGTGTATATGAATGGCACAAGCATGTCATCCAAGGGCTGGATCTTAAGGAATTGTTTTGTAGACCCATTAAAAAAATGCCGTCATTGGCTTTTACACATATATGAGCACCTGTGCTTCTCTGTTACTTTGAATTTCTACAGGGTGCTTTTTTCTAAGGACTGTAAAATGATTAACAGGCACCAACATACTATGGCTAGGAGATGGAGAAGTAAAACTTTTCTGTGTGGGTAGCTATTTCTCCCTCACTCCAGTTCAGTTTGGAGTTCAGATCATCAACTCCAGAGCCAGGACTGAATGCCAGGCATCCTTCCTTGCACTCTAACAAATTGCTCTAGCCTTACTTGGTGTCTCGAAGGGGTTGATGTTCTGACACAGCAGAGACAATCATTTACTCTATTGTTCTGCTTCAAAATATGACAGTTCAAAGCATACTACCTTGTGCTTCTTCAGATTTTCCTGTGTTCATTCAATAGGGAATTGCTACTCCCCCACAATCTTTGTTCAATAACGTAAAATATCTATAAAACAGCTGGAATGATATCTGTCGATGTATCGACATGCACAAACCATGAAGTAGCTCAAAATAAAATGTAGAAAATGTGAAAAACAGCTTCTGATTCCAGATAATTACTATGCAAGACAACGGTTGCTCTCAGAGATTGGTTTAAGATGCATCAGACATGCGGCGCTCTCTAGGATGCACATGAAGTCCAGATTTCTCAGAAGTGGTGAGAGTGCACACCTGCTCCTGATGTGACTCTGCCAGTCAAATTTTCAGATGACTCACTTAGCAAACTGAGCTGCTTTGAAAGTCCAGCCCTGGATGTGGATGAGAAATTGATTTTAAGCCCCCACTCTTCTTTATAAAAAGGAAAGATTGCGAGAAGAAGCCAAAGGTCAACTGCAAATTGATTTTCCTTAAAAAATAATAAAAAAAAATCTGCACTTCTGAAGAGGTGTTGTATTAAGCACCTGTAGACTTTCCCCTACATCCACTCCCTGATTGTACTAGGATAGAGAGATTGTTATACTAGTGAGTTTTCTAAAGTATAATTCTGCTTCTCATCATCCCACATTTAAAAAATTTTGAGCAGAAAAAAAAATATCACTAAAACCAGGAAAAAACAAGAAAAAATGCCTAGGCTTGAACATGAAAAATTCCCCACATGAATTAAAAGTGAATGACTCTACATCTGTATGCTCATCCACCTTTATTTCTTTAGACCTTAACATGATTCCCTTTTCAGCTGACAGTGTCTTTCATCTACCCTGTAGTGAATGTAGATGGTATCCTCTTGGTGGATCATTTTGGTGTTAGCAAAGCGATAAACAATCACATCAGCAGTTCAAGTTTAAGTCAGCTGTGGCAATGTTCCTGCTATTTGGAATTTTGCATGAGGAACGACTGCTGATTTATTTCTCAAAGACCATCAAAGATAGAATCTGCAAGCAATAACAACTTACAGCTCCCCATTCATTTACTGCAACAGAGCAGAAAAAGAAAGAGACAGTATTACAGATCCAATGTTCACTTCTTTCTTGAATTGCTTTATAGAGTACAAACTTCCCTCTTCCATCGTTACCAAACTATTTTTCCACAACCAACAGATGCATGACTTCAGTTTAATCAGATCAGAATAAATAAGAGGATAATTTATCTTTACTAATAATTTCAACTAAAAAGGTACATTTATAAGAGCAACGTAAAAATGTATTTTTACAAGACTCCTGCTTTCTTGTTTGCATCTTACAATAAAATATGAACAAAAAGACAGTATTATCTAAAACTAAAACTTAGAGGGCTGATTAAAGCAAACACATTTCATTGAAATACAACTTTATTTGGGATCTCACTAGATCACACATCACTTTGCAATTATATTTGCAGCCTTTGTGAACTTCTTAACCAAGCAAAATCTACATGAAGCTTTCCCCAGCATACTGATATTCATGTTTAGTGAATCTATATATAGCATTATTCAAGTCTGTCCTTCACTTTGATTAAAGTCCTTGTTTAAGAAAAATGCACCGAAGTCTAATTGTTCTTTTAAAGAAGCCAGGAGACAGGGTAGCAAAAAAACCCCGATCAACTGTTTCAATTTAAAGAGCATGCAGTAAAACCATTACAAGACAGAGTTATGTGTCTTTAGAATATATGGTAATAAATAAATTAAATCACCCAGAACAAATAGCACCAGCTGCTTCAGAGATAAATATAGTAACTTGGAAATATAAAGGATGAACTACTTCAATCTAAAATAAAAAGAAAGAAAACAGTAAGAGGCAGTGAAATGTTGGCTTAGTCTCAAAAGCCTTATGTTTCCCATTTATTTTGTACTGCGTCCATTTACTTTTCGCTCATGCTCTTCTCTCTATGAACTCAGTGCATGCTAAACAGTATAACATGAACTGTATCATGATGAATTTAAACTTGATGGTGCCTAAGTTTACCTGTGGTTTTTAGAGACAGGGATTATATTCAGTTTTTGAAAATTCTTTCTCCTTTCCCTCTCCTCCTATTAACATCTAAATGTCATTTATGAGTTGGCTTTCCCCACTCTTTATTGACCATTCTCATGGTAAAAGGAAGAAAGCTGAAAGATAATTAGATTTTCAGTCTGGGTGAGTAATTTTAAGAGCTTTGCAAGTCACACTCCAGGATATATTTTATGTCAAACTCTGCTTTATTCATTCAGTATAAAAGGCTGCATATTACAGGACAGGATGGCTTAACTTCACAGGGTTATGGAAAGGCAAGGGGGTGACATATTCAGAGCTTAATTATATCAGCCTTAATTCGAGCTCCATCATCACAAATAAGTGCAAGCCAACATGTTTAAAGTTGACAAAAGAGGTCCTTCAGTAAGAAAAAACAATGAATTGTTTGAAAAGATGACAGTTAACTGAAAGTGATAGTAATGAGCCCATTTACACCAGGAAATGTACACTTCAACCAAAAAAAAAAAAAAAAGCACAAAAAAAACCCCAAAACCAAAAAACCACAAAAAAGCCTCATCTTTTCAAAACTCATGAAAAGACTAGATTTGCAATTTTGTCACATATAAGTAAAAATTTAAATAAAAAAACCCAGAGTTTTCTATAAAATGTCAGTTAGTAAAGGTCATAATATTGCCTTCATAAAATATCACAACGAAACCCTGTGGGTTAGCATATCTTCTTTGCACTTGCTACAAATAGAAGGTAAAAGAGCAGAAAATCAACAATTTTGCCATAGAAAATGGTTACCCAGAAAAGTGGTGCTTTTCTGAGAAACTTGGTGTTGTGTGCAGAGTTACTCCTCATCTAAATTTTGCCATGACACGCAGCTGCCATAATCTTACGTAGTGAATCAGTTTAAGGAAGGCACCTATTAACTGGCTCTCTGAGTTGGAACAACTTGGATATCCTTCCATTTTGCAGTTACACTGATGTAAATGCTTTGACAGGGTTGAAATACTAAGTCAAAAACTGTGAGAAGTTGGAGAAAAAGAATTATCTTACTGGAGGTTCAAACTTTCTCCCTGAGGCTTATTCATTTCCTTCATCCGTGCTGGACCGTGAATTCCCTGTACAGGCTGCAAAATACCAAACCCCCCTCAACAGACTTTAATTTTCCTGGTTATATTCATTTATAGCACCTCAAATACTTTTTCACATTCCTCAAAGTTTTCATTTTTCTTATACTTATTAACTGCTATGAGGTTTTCTGTCCCTTCTCAGTACTTTTTCAAAAAGTCCAATCCTTTCTAGACCCTCTAGACCTTTCATGTCATTCTCATCTTCTCAGTTCTTTCAGGTCTTCCAGTAACAAAAGAATGTGAAGCAACTCTCTAAACTTTAGCTATGCAAAAGTTCAGCTGTCTAAATTGGTCACCCTAGAGTCACTCTATGCTTGTAGAAACAGGCAGACCCAAAGGATGATGTGTCTGTTCTTAAGAAAGGGAGCTTATTTTGATGCGTCAAGTAAGTTTTACACGTGTAAAGTTAGGCAAGAAGGATACTACTCACAAGGCCTGTATTTGATCAGATCCAGCCCTTCACCATTTTTGCACGCCATATTTGCAATTGTGGTTGTAAAACGGGGCTATAAACATACTATAGGGAAAGTTAGATGCCAAAATGTTCAATTAATTTATTTGGAGTATTTTTATAATGCACTTCTTTTGTATAAACAGCTCAACTTTCATTGCCTTGCTTTGCTCCCATATCAGGTTACAAATTCATGTCTAATTTGCTGTCCTCTCTCTTCCCCAAGGTCTCTTTTAGCTTTACTGCTCTTTCCATCCTACTTAATACATGTTTTCCAGTTTATTTTCTCTTGCATGCTTTAATTCTCATTTCTGCCAGCTGAAACTCTGTTTTACTGTATTAGAACCCTTAGGTCTTTTTCCTTTTATTCCCTCATGTCCCTTCACAATGTAGTTTGTGTTCTTGAGAACACACTAAAAAGACTACATATCTTGATCTTCTGTCCAAACTAGATTGTCCTCTAATCAAGAAATTATATGGGTTTGGCAAAATGTTAAAATGTTGTCATTGGAAGGTGAAGTTTTTTGATGGAAATCATGATCAAAGCTACTTTTACCAAAATTCATCACATCTGTCACATGCAAGAAGAGCAGGGCAAAACATTTCTGACCAGTTCTAATTCCCATTTATTTTTCAGCAGCAGACTGGTTTATTTGCAGTAATATGCTAAAATTTCTAGTGACAGCTGGAATGTGGGTTTAGACAGCCTTTGCACTGTAAAGTTCATTTTTGCAACAGGGAATAGAAGTTGTTTTCCCTGACTCTGAAGAAGAATGTTTTAAACCAGAACAGTGAAGAAAATCAGATTTGAGAAAGTCTAGTGGGGGGAAAAGCAGTGTTCTTTTTCCAGCTTTCATCCTTCCTACTGTCATAGCGAAAAGTGTGTTAGTCAAGTCTATACATACATTGATAGTCTTTGCCTGTCATTTCGGACTCCTTTGACAAATATGAAGAGCAAGAGGTCAGAATTATTTCCTGTTGCATTCACAACTTCATGATGTTTCAGGGGGGAACTTTATGAAAAGCACCAGGAATATTGTGAACCATAATTTCTCATTGTGGTATCACCACACTCTCACAATACACAACAGACAGAGATGAGATCTGGAAATTATGGTATAACTATTGGCTATGTTGCTGGTTAGCTGTGGACCTCTGATGAACAGACAGTGGATGGTATTTAACACACTATCTGCGATATTTCACAGAATTTCACAGAAAAGATTTTTTTTTTTCCTTTTGCCAAATACCTGCTAGAGTTTGGGTTTTTTTAAATGTGTTAGCCATTTCAAATATATTTGAGTTGCAACAAATATTTCTCTAGCTTTTCAGAACACATCATCTCTACTGATGCAAATCACAAGAAACCTAGTTGTATAGTCCAGCTGTGAGATCTTACTTTATACAGGAGGGGGTTTTGTTTGGTTTTTGGATTTGAGGCTCAAAGCAGTGCTAAAGGCGGGTGTCGTAGACAAGTACTATGCAATTTTCTCTTTTCAGCTTTGTCAATAAACTTCATGATTAAGCTGGCCTCCATGGGATCCTTGTTCAAGGCTTTGTAGGAGCAAAGGCTTGTCATTGAGAAATACTGATTACATTGTATTCGCTTTTCTCCCTTTATTCCTCAGAATCAAAAGCAAAGCTCCCATTTAATGTGTCATCCATTGCCTATGTAATCCTATAGCGAGGCAGGGAGTACCAATGTGAAGAAAGATAAAGGCTGTTATGAAGCAGAAAGTCCATAAGAAAATGGTTGCAGAATTATAAAATTATGGAATGCATATGATTTATTTGTTTCCACTCTTAACACTAACTTTTATTTTCTTAAAAAGTTGAATTTAAACATTCTATTTAAAATAGACAAGATTATTACCTTATTTAAGAACAAAGAATGTGAGAAATCAGCCAACTCATAGCATCCAGTTTCTCAAATTTCAGGCAGCAATGCAACAGCTGCCTGGTTTTAAAGGGTTCCAAGTGTGCTAAGGGAAAAAAAAGTTCTTCCCAAAACCCTATCAGAAAGCCAAGCCTGAGCCACACCTTAGGTAAAAGCAGGAAGAATCTTGCTGAAATCACAAGTCCCTACACCTTAGTTGCTACATAAAGCTCATAGAGAATCCTGAGTCACATACTTACACTGCAAGACTGCTGCTAATTGAAATTCAGGAAAGAATTTCCTCCTGAGCTCTTACCTGGCAACTGGTTTTACACTGACTGTGTGATCAGGACACATCAACCAGACATGTGAAGATGTAATGCCATTAAAGGTACAATTTCATGCCATCTATGTCTACTTGATCACCTCCAAGGCTTCAGAGGACAGTAAATGTAGACCCCAGAAGCCAGATTACAGATCAAGACAGGAAATTGATAGCTGATTTCTAACCAGTACTGAATAGAAACTCAGCAACGTGGATAAGATTGTATAATTTTCTGGCAATAACATTTCTAAGGAACTCTTTGGGAATACTGACACACCGTGTATCTGAAAACTGTCATTACAGACTTATGCCTGGGACAAAATGGCTTCCCAGGATCCTGTGACAAATCTCACTGTGAAATCTCCTACTTAATTATGTGATCCCTTTCCTGAGCATAACACATTACTTTTAAAACAGTTTAAATTGCTCGATTCCCTCCTCCTTTGTCAGACGGTTCCAGAAACGTACTTCTTGGACAGTTAAGGAGCCTTCTTCCAATTTCCCCTCTAAATTTATTCATGGCCAATATATAATAATTTGATCTTATGCCAATACCATCCTTTAACTTAAATAATGATTCTTCTTCCCTGGTATTTACCTCCATAGTATGTCATTCATTCATTTAATTCATTCAGTTTAAAATAATCTTAATAAATGTGAAAATGTTGTAGCTATAAAATGAAAATGCACTATGATGACCTTTACTAGAGTCTGGCACTAACCTGATTTTATTAAGTATCAGAAATGTTATAACAGATATTAAAGTGTAGTGACATTCCCACATTATGCAAATCTACCTGGACTCATTTAAATTATTTTTGTCTTTCCTCCTTCATCTTTTCCTATACAGTTTAGCTTTACAAATGAAGAAGTTTTAATATGAAGCCTAGATTTTTAGAAAAGTATTCATGTCTTCATGTTTGCAAATAAAAGATAGGAAAGGACAGCTTGGTGGCTTATGTGACCGATCAGCTATTTCTGTAGTCTCAGGTAAACAATTATCACAGTTGTCTGTAGAAAGTAGTTACTTAAAAGTACAGACATTTGGCACCTACTCAGAAGAGACATGGAAATCTGGACCATGCAATTAATAAGTCTGCACAAATCTGTCAATGTTATTAATATGTTCAGAAGACTAAATACTCAGCAGCAAACTGACTTTCTGCTTTTGCTTTCCTGTGGTTAGCGCACCTACACTGAAAAATTTTGTCTCACCTCCACAGTGAGTTCCATGTATCACATTTTGGACCTGTGCTTTCTGAAACATCAGTACCATCAAGTTTACCTGTAATAGTGTATAGGAATAATAGTACCAGTAAAATAGTTTAGTGAAAAGATCTGTTCCTCTGTCCTAGAATATAAGAAAACCTGGATTCTATGAGGGTATGAACTGATGAGAAAGATTAAGATGAAGTCTTAAGGCCACTGTTTGGCCTTGGCGTCAGAACACAAACATGTATTGCCAAGAAATTCTGGCCACATCACAGCCTTTGACTAATATTACTCCTTGTACTGGGAGCAGAATGATGTGTATACTAAGACAAGAAAACTCATTTATCAGCATACATGATTTCTAGGACATCTTCAGAGACATAGAGCCACAGAATGGTTAAGGTTTGAAGGGACCACTGAAAGTCATCTAGTCCAACCCCCTGCTCAAGCAGGGCACAGATTGCCCAGGGCTAAGGCAGAAGACTTTTTAATATGTCCACAGATGGAGACTCCACAACCTCCCTGGGCAACCTGTGCCAGTGCTTGCTCACCTTTACAGTAAAAAAAGTGTTTCCTGTGTTTCTGTTTGTGCCTATTGCTTCTTGTCCTGATCCTCATCCTCTTGGGTCAAAAGATCCTCTTTGCAGCCTTGTGATCTGTAGCAGGTGGGAGGAACAGATGCTTGAAACTCTTTTAACTGCTAGTAAAAGGCTGCTGTTCTCCATATGCAAGTTTTCTTCTTTCTCCATAGGCATGTTCCTTCAAGCTACAGTTGTGAGTCTGAATACAGCACTGTACTACCCAACAACATTGCCGGCCATGTGCCCTTGGGGTTCTACTGAGTTATGCTCATTGTGTCTAGCAGGCACTTTATCTTTCCTCCTATGTAGAACTAATGCTAGACCATAAACCGTACACACAAACAGACCTTGTCACCTTTTAGTGGCAGAGAGTATTCACGGAGGGAAAAATTAGATGTGTTTTGAAATGGAAGTTTCATGTAAAGGACAAAACATTAGCCCTCTAACCCATGTGATCCTCTAGCAAAGAAATCGTCTTTTGCTCTGAGTGGCCAAATGGTTAGGCCTGTAACACGGTAATGCTGATATAGGAAACTGCTCTGACATCAGCTGAGTTTTCTGTTTATACATCCTACGGTTTCTCTTCAGTAATACAGAAGAAGCACATAACGTGTATTTCAGCACAGGATCGCCCATGAAGTACTCTACTTTCAACAAATCTTTTTATAGACAGTCTAAGCCATTACTATTACTCAGTTGCAACCTGATATTTTCAGCTATTAAATGTCAAACTGCAACTTCACAAACATAAATAGGTGATTTTAATTTTTGTTCATAAGTGAGACTATTTATAAAAAGACAATGTATTTATAAATAAAGCTGTATTTATTTATTTAGATGGAAGAGTATTATGTGACTTAATAAAAATTACTCAGCTGATTTCCACAAACGCCTTGGAAATAAAGATTGTTAAATCCTTAACTCCCACAACAGCAAGCCATTCTGAACTTTAGGAATGCTACAGAGTAGCTTAATTACTCTTGTCTTTGTCCTCAGCTACAAACAATCAGCTCACAGCCCTGAGATTTGTGCAATGTATTATAGCTGCTATGTGTAGACTTTCATCCAGCCATCCAGCCATCCACATTTGGTAACATTCAAAGCACTGTGCAGTATGTTAAAAATTATCTATATTGACTTCCCCTCATTACTCAAGCTATGAGGTATTCAAGATTTCCAAGACTTCCTGTGAAACAGTGTTGAACTTGCAGCTGTACCATCCTACCAGGATTTTATCATCATTTGTCTGCATTTACAGTTTTATTATTTCTGCACATAAAAATATTGTCCTTAGTTGACCTGAGAAATAAATATTGAACTGATGAGATACGCAGCATATCTCTTTTTCTTGGGGAATCCTAAAGTGTTTAATAAATTTCTGTGTGTTCTGTGTAATATAATGGATCAGCTTTATTTAGACACAAAATGGCATTGTGGCTTCCCATGTTTTCCTTAAAGCACAATAATTCTCAACTTTTCCAGTAATCATTATGTCCTTTCTGAAATTCCTTCTCCTCTTCTAACTTCTTAGGTTCTTATTGCCAGGTGGGAAATGGAAGGCATTTTTCAGCCCACGACACCAGCCTTGGAGGAAACCTGGCCCCACTCTGAGAGCTTCTCTCTATGAGTATCTCAGGGCATGTTCCCAATAAGCATTTCTGTAATTGCTCCAGGAGACCATATTATTTATTATTATTCAAACAAAATGTCAGTTGTAATCATCCAGAATATTATCAAGCTGTCATGCTTGCAATATGTTGTGAAAATAAATATTTTCATATTGCCATCCCTTGGTATTTGAATGAAGTAATAATACTATCATTTTCTTTGAAATCTCCACAGTATTTATTCTGCCTTGTTATGATTCAGATAAAACACATTACATATAAATTAAACACCTAAGTATATTGTTTAAGGGGCTAATATTACCTTTTAGTATATCTGGCAAACAAAATATTTTTTGTTGTAGCTTGATAATTCCTTTCTTCAGATGATGGTCTCACATGGGAAGAGCACTTAAAACCTCATCAGGTTTTGAAAATGCACAAAGCAAATACTCTTAATGTTTTTGAGGCATAAAGAGAAGAAATATCATAAAATAAACTGTCTACACTCTGGAAACACTTTCAGAGCACAGTAAGGCACTCAGGATGAAAAAAAAAATGATTCTGACTGCAAATCCTTTCCTTGCCATCAAATCTTTTAAGGAGCAAAGCCCAACCAAATGAAAGAGTCCCCAGTCCATTCTCTACCTATGTTAATTTTCTTTTTGCTTCCTTTTGTTTTTGTAGGTCCAAGATGGTTTTGTTCAATATAACTATTCTGTCTATTTACACCTTTTAACACATTGTTCCAGGTACCCAGAAGTGCATCTACTTTGGCAAGTACTGGCTCTGCCTTTATTACAGATCCTTCAGCTTTCACATCTGTATAGAAAAATTGAAATAACATTTGAGTTTAACATTTACAGTTTGGTCTTTATATGGTAGATTTCCACTAACCAAATCTCCCTCTATCATGAGCAATCAGTGCAACTGCTGCTGTACCAGTTCATAATTTCAATTTCCTTCTGGATATCCTCATTGGCATATATCCTCTTGGCAGGGTATACAAATTAATTCATCTTTTAAAGTCTTTTGCATTGTAATGGAATGCGTGAGCAGGGATATGCTGGATTCTCATCAGATTGCTTTTCATAACTAATATTATCTTGCTTGAGATGCTAGAAAGCCTTTTGGTTTCTGCCAGTGTGTCCACAAAAGGTGAAATGTCTAGTGCATTATTGTAGTGCCTTTAGCTGTCCAAGTTTTCTCATAACAAAGTTAGTGGCAAATCTGAACATGGAAATTATGTCTCCCTCACTTCTGTGTCCACAGTCTCGATGATAATGGCTGCAGTTAATGCATTTCCAACTGTTGTCAACTGCAGTGTTGGCCCTCGAACAATGCCTAGGAGCAGCTCCATCTCTGCTTCCAAACATATGAGAATTAGTCCCAGGAATATATCACTGATTCCATTGCATTTCTTCAACTATATCTGAAAGACAATGTCTAATACTGAAAACTGAGCAAAATATGCTGTACTATTAGAACAGTGATTTAAAAAAAAAGCCACAACAAAAACCATAACAATAAGAGACAACACTAAAACTGGCCAGAGTATGCTATTGTGTATGTTTTTTTCTCATTAAAAATTCTCATTCTATATTTCTACATATTTTAACTCCAGGGTTCTTTACGGCATATTCAAGATTACAAATAATGCTGCTCTTTCTCAGTGGTCCTTTAACATATTGCTGAAGTTCAACTACTGCTCTAACCATTCTATGGGAAAAAAAAGGGAAAAAAAGGGCAGAAATATTGTTTTGGAAAGAAAGCCTGAAATGTTTGGTTTTTACATTATTTTAAAGTTTATTTTGTTTTAAAGTATAAGAATAACCTCATGCACCCCTATACATAAGAAAAAACCTTTTCTTTTCAGGTTAGTCAGACATCAGAACAGGATGTGTAGAGAGTGTTTGGAGTGTCCTCACTTGGAGATACTCAAAAGACATCTGGACATGCCTCTGAGAAACCCTCTGTAGATGATCCTGCTTTGAGCACAGGGACTGGACTAGAAGATTCCCAGAGGTCCCTGCTGACTTCAGCCGTCCTGTGATTCTGTAGTTTATAACATGCTGAGAATAATACCCATTAACTCACTGACTCCTAATGAATACTCATTTGTTTGCAATATGTGGCGGAGGGTCTGAGGGTAGAAAGAGAGGAAAATCACTTTGCCATTTTCTTCTTGAAACTCTTGAAACCATAAGTTTAAAGAAAGTTCTTATTAAAGTACGTTTTATACAACACAACATTTTTCTAATTGACTATATACTGCCAAGTTTGAATAAATTAAAAGAATAATAAATCTGAATTAAAATCCTCTGGCTTACAACACTACTTGAAGATTGCATATGTAAGCCACCACTGAACATTGTATCTTTTTTCGCTTGCGGAACCATCTTCTGTTTTCTCAGGGACATCTTCACTTGGGTATTTCACTGCTTTGAAGTGGCCCTAGAATTGCTACTATGTACCAAATACCCAAAGTGCAAATTGAATAAGGAACATGCAAATAGGCACCAGGATAAAAGCAGGGTACAATTTAGTATAATATAGAACTCTACTGTGAAATAAAGGATCTAATTTAGCAGAAAGGACAAAGTCTAGTCTGGTTACACCAGTGTAACTGTGTTAACAATATACTTTCTACAAATGTCTAGGTATGTAAAAAAAATAATAGAATTTTCCCCTCACATTTACTTCTGTGTTTTTCCACCTTCAACTGCATATTCTAGTCTTCCTCCCTGCTTCAGCTGTATAAATTAAGGGTTTGTGGGCGAGGGAGAGAGTTAATCAACATTTTTGGTGTGAAAGAGGAGTAGAGAGCAATGAAGCTGTAAAGACAACTTAAACAGGAGAGAAAACAATGTTGGTTGTTTCATGCACTCCTGCTATAGGTGTAAGTACAGTGCATTAGTACAAACTACCTTGATTTCTATGGGAAGTTTTATGTTAGATTAAAAGAAAGGTCAAAAAGTATTCTACTGTTACTGAGCAAACTTTTTGGCTACCTATTTTCTCTTCCATAATAATTTCATGTCTTTTATTAATACCTTTGTAACTTGCTCCATTCAATCTAGTTTTACAAATACCTTGCTTTAATAGCACATCATTCATCATGGAAATATCTGCTTATGTTGTGCCTTGCAGTGGAACATATCATGACATGGCTTTAGTTCAGGGGGTTTCATTCTCATTATTTCTACACTTCACCAGTTTTTACACTGTGGATGCCATTGTGGTCTGAAAGTCTGTCAGCAATAAGACAAATGAAACATAACAGTACCAGAGGCTGGACAGGCTATAGCAAGACCTGTATCATGTCTCCAATTAAATTAAGTATCTTGAAATTTTGCTTTGTCTTTATATAAGGTTTCAACAGCAAGCAGAGTATCCTTTTCATATTTCTCTCTTCTCATGCGCTAAGAGACACCATGGTGATTTCTTCATATGTCTATATTAAAACAACATTTTTGCACTGTAGAGGACTATTAACTACATTTCATAATAATCTTTTCCTAAGCACCATTAACGTAATTAACAGCCTGTTAACCAAGGCATTAGACCTTCAGCATCACATAATAAATAGTAAGTTCACAGCAGGTAGGAGACCCTTTCAAAAGAAACACTGTTCAGGAATACAACAGTCAGAACTGTGAAAATCTGTTTGTTCAGTGGTGGAGAACATCTAGTGTCCATTAGAGAAGAACAAATGTCTGACTTGAATTGTTCCAAAAATGTACTTAAATAAATATCATGCTAAGGACCTGTACTTCCACCAGCTAGAGCTCCATCAAAATTGGTTAATTATTCTTTTAAAGACTACTTCCTTAAAGGACATAATTTTACTACAATAACTATATATTGGGTCATTAACTACCCTTCAGCAACAATTATTTGGTATTATGTTGAACTATTCAGAAAAACTTTAAAGCAGAGAACGAAGATTTTCTTGGACAATAGGAAGCATGTAAGGGAAGAGCTATCATGTCCATTCATCTTGAGATATCTTCTTTTCAGTTAATAAATTTCTAGTAGCTAGTATCCTGCAAGTTTTGTTAATATTGTTAAAGAGAGTGCAATACCCAACAGCTATAATTCTTAAGCCAGGTTTTCCATGAAAGTCTCAAGTTTATTAATTTTAATTTCCTCCCCTCTGCCACTTTAAAACACTACCACACTGCCATAACATAGGAGCATTAAAGGCACATAGCTCAAGACTCTTTTTCACATACACCAATGCCTTTTCTTATTTGTCTGGGGAACGAACTGCTGTTAGACCAAATTAACTCACATGGTGTGACATACCTCACTCAGCCTTTGCCACAAGAGCTGCTACAACAAAAGTTGCTGTGCCCTACTTAGGAAATCAGCACAGAAACATGCAGCATAATGGCACCATTACAGGAACATTAATAAGCTGTCAACCACTTCGACCATTTTAGAAAAGTCTAGGGGCTACATGGCTTTCAAAATGATTGCCACTATGTTGTCACAATGCACCAGAGCAAGACAAACAATCAATATAGCTTTGTAAATTTGAGATGAAGAACTGCACTGTCCATCCTAAGCTTTCCAGTAGTCTCAGATCCTAACACTTCTCCTGTAAGATATGAGTTGAAGAAATCATACGTATCAAAACATACATAATTTGCCTTTAACCATTCTTTACTTTCCCACTCATTAAAACAATCAATTCCTGTGTCAATCCAAAAGTGAGCTATTTTACATGAAAACTTTTTCTTTTCCTCTCCTGAGCTGTCATGTTTCTCTGTTGTATGCCTTTCATTTTTTTTTAGCCTGGTTAAGCAGTAAGCAAGCAAGAAAAATTGCTAGATTTTCTAGGGCTGGCTTGGTGGGTCTTTTGCAGTCACTCAGTGTATTAGCAACCAAGAATTAATGCAGAGAAGAGCAAGAAAATGAGGGTGAAAAAAACAGAAAAAGCTGCTTTGCTCTTCTGGTTGCTGAATTTTCTTAGGCAGTCACAGTCTTGGTAACCGAATGCCATTTTTTTGCTAAAAGTGTGAAAAAGAAGAAGAGCATCTTCTGCTTCTAACCTCAGTTCAGGCACCCCCTATCTAGTATCTAATTTAAATCTCCCCTCTTTCAGTTTAAAACCATTTTCTTCCAGAGGCTTTCACCCTGTCTTCATCGCTCAGAAAGGAACAAAGTTTTAACTTCATACCTGCAAGTTGCTCCTCAAGATGCACTTCTATAACTATCAGGGACTTTGCAGGTGTGACATATCTAGCGCAGCTGAGCAAAATCCTGATTATAGCCTCCAACACCATCAAGACAGCAAACCCAACACATCCATGAACTAAGAACTACAACCCAGGAAGAACATACAGCCAAGACAATACTGTAATTTACCTCAGATTGGTTCTCCAATATTAAAAAAAAAAAAAAGAAAGAAAAAAAAAGCAAAGAGTTACAGATAAACAGAAAACACAGTACTCTGGGCCATTACGTTTCAAAGAGAGTCAGAGCACAACAAGGTTCCCAACAGGCTGCAGAGCAAGGACCATTTCACATTACTAGGACTGTAGATTTGCTAACATCTTCAAGGAAATCATCCTAGCTGTACATGCTCCCTGATGACTGCAAGCTCATATAAACCTGCATCTTTCTAAGTTAAGCTTCTGCTCTCTCCTTTTTCTTAAAAAGCATAGAAAGATTTTACTTAAAGGAAATCAAGGAAGTTAAATTGTCTTGCCCTGTTTCCACATTTCTTTACCTGAAAATCCCAAACATTTGTTACATTTTCAGAAATCCTTCTTAAGGATAGGAATGGAGGAGGTGAAGTAATAAATTGTGTAAGAACAGACAATTTTTCTGCTCAAACAACCTACACCGGATACTGAAACCCCAAGGGGCTGGACCTACTCTCAAGTTTGCTCACGTGAGTGCTACGCAGTTCAACACAAGGAGGTGATCTGAGCCACGTCTCCTGAGACAAAAGGCTATGGAGCAGAAAAGTCTTATGAAGAAGGGAAAACTTAGGATGAAACTTACATTTTGGGGTTTTTTTTGAGAATTTCTTCTTCCATCCATCTTCCTGATACGCAATTGTGTTAGAATTAATACATGCTCCATTCCGACTCTATGGATAAAAGCCAAACAGATTATTTATCCTGTATTTTTAGTACAACATAATGAACACACAGTTCCCCAATATCTGCCTTGTAAATAACCACAAAAGCACTCCTTTTTCAGATTTTCATCACAATTATTGTGTCACTTCAGTCCCCCCATCTTCCCCAAAGACAAATAATTTGATCTAGCAGGGAAAAGAATTTGAACATAAACGAGAGTGCATGCATGCAGGGAAAATCACTAAGGAAACCAAATTTATGATTACTGTATTGTGAATAAATAGCTCTTTGATACATGCTATAGAATGAAATAAATACATCAGCTAGTTTGTTAACACTTACTGCACAGGTAAATACAACATATGATAAAAAACTGAATTCTTACTAAGGAAAAAGTATGATTTGCCATTAACACTCAGCAAATCTCTCTGTTGAAGTAGCATTAAAATATTCTTACACATCTTGACCTAGAGTGATCTGTCAAAGTGGTCTATAAATCATTATTTCTTGATCATGACACTATGGCTAGACCTTCCATTTCACTGATGTTATCAGTGACTGAGATTGGGGTCAGCTCCAGAGCAGAAGACTCTTACTGAAAACAATTCCCAGCTGAACCGGGTAATGCACAAAGACAGTGAGAGGCTTTAATGATCAAAACCGACACCCTGAGCTGCACTTTGAAGAGGCAGCAGGTCATTTAGGGTCTGATATATGAAGAGTAGATGCTGACTGTGCCAAATAACATAATTTCCGGGCAGGACCATCCATTGAGATGACAGTGGCCTTCACTCTGCTTCCCCAGGACTGAGCTAACATGGTACAGAATGACTAACTCACTCACTACACAGTTCCCCAGCAGCAACGTACTGTTCCCACAGCCCTGTGCTGCTCTTCTTTGGCCTCTCTTCTCAGCAGGAAAGAAATGATGCCACCTTTGCTCCAGGGGCAACCAGAAGTGCTTTCTCTAGGCACCTTCAAGACCAGGTTGGATGGCACTTTGAGCCACCTAGTCTAGTGGCAGGTGTCCCTGCCTATGGCAGGGGAGTTGGGACTAGGTCTTTAAGGTCCTTTCCAACACAAACCATTCTATGATTCCATGATTCTCTACTCAGGGAGTGGGCACAAGGAAAACCCTCTCCTTGTCCCCCATGCAAGTCCCAGGGCAGAGCCTGGCAGCAGCACTGATTTGGGACTACAATTTGGACACGTGCTGCTCTGATATTGTCGTGGACCACCCTAAACTCTCTGGAAAGTCCTGAAAGAAGGGGTTCACCTTGTTCCTGGGAATTCATGCAGTGATATGAAAATACATCTTTATGATGACAAAAAAAAAAAAACACCAAAAAAATGTTAACTTGGTATCCTTTATGCTTGTACTATTTAAATACTGTAGAATTCAATTTTCAAATGCTTTAACATAACATGACTGGGGGAGCCCAACTCAGATTTTTGAACATTTGGGTGTACACATGGTAGACAACAGGGCAACGGCTTGGAGTTTGCCGCAGAGAAATTTGTGCTGATATGACTGAAACAGAATATTCATTTGTGCGGAGGCAGTGCTGGGATGCTGTTAGAAGAAGCTGGGGGCTCTAACAGACCAGTAAGTGTGGCTGAGGGCATTATCACCCCATCTGTCCACCCCCACTTTCTCTCCAAAGTCAGCGTTCCTGTAGCAGAGGCATCAGAGGCAAATGTACCTGCTGCTCAGCAGAGATCGCACTTTCAGCTCATCAGCGCTTCAAGCTGCAAAGCCACCTGACAGTTGCAGCGACGGAGCGGATCATGGTGGCTTCTGTCACCCTGCAGCTCCCAGCAGCACAGGGCAGAGGAGAGCTAAGGGTGGTAACACCTTGGATCACGGCTGCTCAGTCTGACAGAGCCCATCTGTCAAAACCCAAAGTGAGAAAGAGATATATTACACAGGAACTGTGGTTGTATTAAGGGGATATGTAAAGTCATGCTTTCCCAGGAAAATTATGTAATTAAGTCAGTTACCGGGCTTGGTATTTGTACACAGTATCTGCAGCAGCACATTGAATTAAGATTGAATAATAGAAAATAAATCTCAACTGGAGCACTGCCTGGATAAGCACCTAAGAAGGAAGTAGAGTTGTATTGTCTGAATTATTTGTGTTTATGAGCAATTCATGAAACAGGTTTTTCTGTTGATTCTGCACTTTTCACTGATAATTATGGAACATTTTGAGGGTGAGGAGCTGCCACTCTAATTGAAACAAATTTTCCACTCCAAACAAACAGGAGGTAAAAATAACCCTGTATCTTATCAAATTTTTAAGGAGAGAAGAGTGTTTAAAAATTAATTGTCTGTTTCTCATCTATTCTGAGGTTTCTTTTGGTATTATAACTATGATTTTATAATACTTTAAAGTGCACATACTTTGAAGCCCTTACTGATTGCCAGAACAGATGAAAGAGACCCTTGCATAAGACATGGCTTTCACTGCCAGTACACAGTTTTAAACAATAGTGGTCACTGCAAAGTGGAGCCTGTCACATGCTTTCCAGTTTTTCTACATGATTTTTACTTAAACATAGGCAAGTCACATCATCTCTCACCACTTTATCTGTGAGGGCAGGGAGGCATGGAAAGTCAATATAGTCTTTCCTCACCTTAGCAGGACACTGAGAGGAGAAAATATAGGGAGTGGGATATCTTTACATATGGTTATGTCTATAGTAATAAATCAAACAAGGTCAAGACACAGGTCAAGAGCTGGTCTGCAACTGTCCCTTCAGTTAAGATGTTATTGGTCCCTGACACTGGTTTTGGCTTTGCTGCCTCAAATATTGCCTAGGAAGGGCTCAGGGGTAGTAAAGGACAGAGACCTCTCTCCATTGGCAGACTGGGCATTGCAGTCCTGTTTTATGGGAGAAGCAGAGCAGGTTCTGGCTGGACACATACCATGCAGCACCAGCTCACCTTAAGACTGGAGACCTGCCCCTGCCTGTTTTATTTACTAGTATAGACATAGCCTGTAAAAACCTCTGATAAAGGGACATAGCTTCTAGTTACAGACAATAAAAAACTAGATTAATGGTAAGAGTCAAGCACATACTGTTCTTTGTCAATTTGACCTGCAGTTAGATCCACACAGACAGTTTCTTGGCTGAAGTCTTCAGGACATGAACAGTGTTTTGCAAGTACAGCTATAGCCTTTGCAGAGTCTGATTCTGTTGATACACGCTTTTCAAATGATTTTCTGTAAAGACTAGACTCAGGGTCAATGACCCAAAACTCAATAGCATGACTTCCATCTCTCTAGCAAAGTATGTGCTGCTGTGAAGACCTCTCCTATTTGTACATTGGTGTGAGTCAGACAAACCAGACTACCAAAAGGTCCTGCAGAGCTGCAACCCAAACACATTAGACTGGGAAGCACACAAACTGGGAAACCACTTCTCTAGCAAACACCTGAGAAACAGGCTGTTGGAAGAATTTTTGGTGAAAGATACAGTTGTGTAACAAAGCACTCCACAAAGAGAGGAAGAGCAAAACTGGTTTAAAAAATTCCTGATGGAAAATTCTGTCCTACTTAAATCAAAGCACTTTTGCAGGAATGTTTCCATCTGTAGATTTTACTAAAATAGTCTACTCATTCCTTTTCAGTATAGCTGAAACATTTCATTTGGAAAAATCCAGAGCATTCTCCTTCACTGCTAGTGATACTGTGTTTTATTGCAGAGTTTCTCTGAACTGACAGGCTGGGAGTTGCCTGAAGACAGCAACTGACTGTCCATTCCTCTGCTTTTTAGTTATGATCAACTTAAATAGAGCATCCCTGGCAGAGCTTTGCCTAATCTAGCCTCAGAATGCTTTTTTTCATAAGTTTTGTCCTGTTTACCAGTCAAAAAGTTATTCCTAATATCTAATATAAATTTAATTCATAATTTTGGAAATATTATAGAAAAATGTCATCAGACTCTCCCCTCCACCTGAATATGTATAGTAGGACCAATGACATCAAATCAAAGTGTTTGGTCCTTACTGAAACAAAACATCTGTATGTTATTAAAAAAAAAAAGAAATCACCACATTTTGTCATTTTTCTATTCCCTAAACAATTTTTCAGAATGTTTTTCACAAGCAGGATCACAATCAGATGTTTCTTTCAGTTTGACACTCATGGATAATCAGAATTTCTCGCAAAATGACCATCCTCCCTTGCAGCTCTGTATTGTCTCTTAGCGACTAAATATGCAGGACTACTTCAGTGCATGTCTGCATATGTAAGCAGAGGCCATGGGGTGCTTCTTCAGCTTTGTCTCAGCTGAAGACACCCTTAGGTGAACTCCTAAGTGTGGCACAGGCTGAGGAGGGAAGAGAGGTCAGGAGGGCCCACAAGAAAAGCATGTTATAGAAAATTATTGAAGTATTCTTAAATCATGAAGAACTTATTACCATACCAAAAGTTGTGGCAGTGAAAACAGCAGGGAACTCTCTGCAAATAGACCTGAATGTTGGCAGGAGGGATTTGCTATTGACATGCTTGCAACATGTGACATAGCTGCCTTTTCTTTTCTGAGTATCAACTGGGAGTGCTACATTTCCCAAATTAATGAAAATCAAGAGTTAAGTTAAACGACATAATAAATTCCAGACATTGATTTTTATGTTAGGAATCATCTTTATGCAAAGCATAATGTATCATCCTAAATGTCACTCATTCAGTAATACTATTATAATGCTATTCAATGGTGGTGGCAAGGAACAAGCTGTCCAGGGCATTCATCAACGCTGTCACTGTGTCATTTTTTTGTCTGCTACAAAAATGGACTGTAGGAGATTACAGATATTGGTTGAGAGAAAAACTGGGAGACAGTTGCTACCGGAGCTGGTTCAGTTTTGTGTGCTCCATTCCTCTGCTCTTCTTTGTGCTCAAACACAATTCACCTTTCACAATCAAAGACAAATGGGGAGCTTCGGGGACAGAATACTAGTAAAGGGTTTTGTAACTGGCACCTCTAAACAATGCTTATGTAGTACTGTGTGTATCACCACTAGCTCCCAGAGGTGCCTTATGAAACCGTGCATAAAGGGTTTGACAATGGGATTTGCAACAAGGCGGGGGCTGGTGAACTTTCCAGAGGAGCAAAGTCCCTTTCCCAGCTCCACCCCAGCTCAGCCCAGGCAGGGACCAAGCAGACTCTGAGGGAAGACTGCCATCTACTGAACCATAGCCTTTCAGTGGGCTGCCCGCCCAAACACAGCTCTCTCAGGCTGGCAGTCCCATGTGTTCCCACCTACAGACTTTCCTGCCCTCAGGAGACGGCCTTGCACCTCTCTTGCCTTCCTTAAATTCAATGCCAGCAGTAGAAGTCTATAGAAATACCATCAAGGTACAGAAACAGAAATCAAATCCCTCTTTTATTTCCTGTTCTATAAATTTCTTATTTATATAGCAAGAAAAATAACAGCTAAGCATACCTGTAGTGGTTGGATTGTTCTGGGGGTGATTAACTCGAGATGTAGACGTCCACATCTCTCAGCAGTGCTGCAAAGGAATCATCTTTCTTCATAAAGAATAAGAAATTGATCTATCCTTCTCCAAGACTAGAAAGCATTACATCTGCTGAGCAACGTCCCTATTTATCAGAACAGTAACCTGCTGCTACATTATCTGGGCCGCAAGGCTGCTACAGTATTTTTTCATTTCATTACAATAAATTAGTTGCTTGGCTATTAACATGCTTCATGTTTAAGAGAGATAGTCACCAGCTCCTAAGGAATCAGAGCCAGTCCAATACATAAACTGTCCCAGAGTTCATTTAATTACTGCAGTGCCCAAGTGTTTAAATGAAACTTCCTCCTTCAGATATGCCCCATCAACACAGAGTGGAATCAATAAGGCTCATTTGAAGCAATTTACCCACCGTCATCTATATTCCAGGTAGCGCTTGCATTCATCTGGGTAGTATTAGTTTATCATATGTCTCTGAAGTATTTTCCTGTCGAACTTTCTCATTCCATGCTCATACAGATGAATGAACAGTGTCAAAACAATTTCAATTTGTTTTATCTTTGCGGGAATTTCAGAGCTGGGGGTAGGAGGTGGGGGTGATTATCTAGGTCCGTGAGGGCCATGGAACAAGGACGGCATTCTTTCTGATTGTCACAGACATACTTTAGTTGCTACTCAGCCTTCAGCCACATCACCCTAATAAGAGAAAAAAGCAATTTGCTCTATCATCCCAACAGTCTTTAAGGTCCTTTGCTCAGCCAAGGCAGGTACTTCCTCAGAGTCTCTGTTCTGCCTGAACGATATACAAAAAAACATATTCTCTTTTGCCTCACTACCTCAAATAACAGTGAAGAATTCGGGAAATTGTTACAGTTGTAACTTGCATGGGTATTAGTTTGTTATTGTTCAGCAGCTTCAGTTTGTTCCTGTATTCAGCAAATACAAAATAATCAGGAGATCAGGTAGCGGAAATCATCTTTATCAGCAGTTTTAATCTGAAAGAAAGGGGTATCGGGTAATAAAAGAGACAAACTGAAGTTTCTTTGCAGTCTGCTTTACTCACAGAGATCAGAGTGAAGGAGACATCTGTTCCCAAGTGACTATTTAAGAATTAACCTTTAAAGAGGGCATTTGCTAGATTGAAAAGAAATGAGAATTCATTACTTACAAAGACGTGGCCCAGACTTGTTCCTATTCTCCTGGTGAGGCATCACTCCCTTAAAGAGGCTTCCTTTGACTTTCAGACGATTAGCTTGATTCAGATGATTCAGTAATACCAATAAGCTCAAACACACATTTACTAACAAGAGTTGTCTCCTGCCTCCAATCCCAGCATCACGGGCTGTCCTACATACTTAATACAATTCCAGCTGAGCAAAAAGCTCATTTGAATTTCAACAGCCTGTGGCCACATCAAGGAACAAGCAATTTCAGGTTTCCAGGAATTTCTGGACAAGAAGCATGATGCAGCTGTATAATTATGGACTAGCAATATGTAGAATATGCAACTGAGTATTTTAAATTATGCTTGTAACTCAAACTGATGCATCCACTTCATATACAGCTTGATTGTCAAGACTTGTATCAATAAGATGGAGTGGAGCAGACAAGAAGATAGCTGCTCCTGTCTATAATAAAAAAAAAGTACAGAAGAATTGCTTCAGTGCCACGGAGACACTGCCAAGAGGGTCTCTTTCCATTGCACTAATGTATGCATAACAATTATAGAGAGGCTTTTTGTTTGCTTGTTCCAGCTGTAGAATGCAATGTGACACTTCTGCTCACACCGTTGTGTTCGTGTCTGTTGCAGAGGATAAAGGCTTTTTGGAAAGAATCCCCAAATTCGATCAGAAGAAAATCCTGCCTTCATATCTCAAGTAAGCATCTGCATTGTGCAGTTAAGGTTACAGTAAACCGATTATTTCCTTCTGTTAAATTTTAAATGAGAAAGTCTACAGTCTTGTTTTAGGCTGCTTTTCATGCCTTGCTTTTTCTTTTTTTTTTACTGTGAAAATAGCTTCTTGTTTCTTGAACTCCTTCACAAACCCAAGCATGCAAAGGGCTGAATATTGATTTTGATCAGAATGCACTCAATAAAAGACCCTGGTCTTGCAAAGAGATCAGTGCAAAAATGTCCTTGCACTTGGGGCAAAACCAGGAACCTCATTCAGTGGGAGATTAGTTAAATCTTCTGCTCTTATGTTTTAGAGAACTAGCTGGTTTTGGACTAGAAAACAAAAATGAATAAATGCATTTCCAGTACATTGACTTCCTTGCAATTTTGTATGGAAGAGGGCAGTGCACCTGGTTTGTGAGATTGTCCTCGGTCTGCAACAATGAGATGTTTTCTAGGCAAAATTCTTCACCCCACAGAAGGTGTGCCTGATTGAGAGATTTAGTGGTAAGAAGATGACCCTTCCAGTTCCTATGTTGGAGCTGTGAAGCCCAGAAATTCTCACAAACCAAACAGCTATGGACAAGACAGGCAAGGAAACCCAATTACTTTCTGATATAGAACTTGTTCCAATGACAAAAAGCTAAAAGTGAATGAAAAGGAAACAAAGAGAAAGTCCATCCTGTGGGATTTTGAATGCCCTTCTTTCCACTCAGTTCCCTCAGAGACAAGGATGCTCAGTAGCTCATATGTTTCTTGGGTTTTTCTGTAGTTCATGTGTGGAACATTTAAAAAAAGAACACAACCTTTGCATGCTAGTGGTGTCAGCCCAGAATCTTTCCTGAGAATGAGATTCACTTTGGAAAAACAATCACAAAACACCCACTGTTCAGCAGTCCCTATATACAGCGGGGTGGATTGAGTACAGCATGTCAGCTTTAATTTTAAATGTGTCTAATTTCCAGGTTTTGTATCATATTTTCCTGGTTATTTATATAGGGTTCTATTCATTTTTCTTGTGTCAGTAATTTTTAATTTCTTTATTTCTCATTAGGGTACATGAGAGTTGATACAGTCACATCAGAATGCCAGGCATTTGCAAATAAATAAGTATTTATGGACTTCAAAAAATTAAATTACGCAAATTTAGTTCAATAGATTGTGAAAAGAGATATTATTCCTCACACTGCATTGTGCGCATCATCTTTAAAAAAATTCTTTTTAACTGATATTATGAGCTTGATAGTGCATAACACTTCCACTGGAAACATCACAGTTTAATTACGTGGCAACATATGTATTCCAAGTATTTCTAAAATGGGTAGAATTTGCAATGGTAATGCATATCAAAACAGCTATGTGACCTGTGCAATAGCTGGTTTTCAGAGCTGTATAGTAATCCCATCCAGAAAACATCAAAATGTTCTAAAAAAAAATAAATATGAATACACCATTTGTGCACATTAGGCTGAAAGAAAGGAGTCCAGCACATGCAGGACCAAACATTATTTGCCCGTAGTCCTCATTGGTCTGAAAGGACCAGGTTTCCTGCAGCCTGAATTGCATTAAGTCCCGTAAGATCATTCAGTTTTCACAGGGCAAGAGGAATTTTAACAAGCAGGAATGTTGATTTTAAAAATAGGGGCGTTTTAGAAAGAAGTGTGTACTGATTTAAAAACAGCTTGTCTTCAAGGTACAGGTATGTAATGGTGATGCCAATTTGTATCTAGATGGAATGAACTTGGGAAACATTCTGAGTAAAGCATGCTTTTTCAATTAGAGAAACCAGTAAAACCAAGACTAAAAAGGTGGAGTGTTTTCTGCTAGAAATCTATGCACTCTGCCCACCTTTCAAAAGATATAGCCACCAGCAATTTTAAACCACAGCATGTGTCTAACTTCAACCTTAAAGTGGGTCTGTTTTCAGAAGAGATCTGGACACTTAGCTTTATCAATTTCATCAAAGAGGCTGAGAATAACAAAGTAACCTATTACTCTGGAAAATGCAAGCCATTATACATCTCCTTTAAAAATGTAATTATATAAAGAAAGATCTTAGCTAATCAAAGTCATACAGGAAGTCTGTGCAGGGTGACTCATGCCTTCCTCTGCATTGTGCTGGCAGAAAAGGGAGCTGGTGGAGGCAATGCTTTCCCTCTCTCAATGCAGTGCACTCATCTGGCAGCTGCGATGGACTCTGGCCACTCCGAATTCTGGCAGGGGAACAAGCAGGGTGTGCCAGGACCTCACTTTGTACAAGCCAGAAAGTGACAGTAGAAGTACCGCAGCAAGAAGCAGTTATGATTTTCTACAAGGCATGGATCCTTGTACCCAACTCTCTTCTTTGGGTACCCACTAGATGATTTTCCTGGCAGAAGTTGAATAACTCATATAGGCATGTCCATTTTGACACAGCTTCTAAAAGGCATACATTCGACTTGTGTCTATAGTAAATAACAAAAAAGACCTTCCTAATCAAATTATGGGTCCTGTGGTGATCACGATGCTCAATTATACAACTGTATATAAAATACCTAATGCTCCAAGAAGTAACATTTTTCAACATTAAATTAAGTTTACTAAAAATAAAGTCCTCTTTGTATATCAGAAGACTAATGCTGTATTTATAGTGAAGATGATACATCTATTAAATCTTTCAATCAACCAGGGACTGAGAGAACTGGCAAAATTTTTTTAACTGTTATTTAGTTGGCTGGATTTTAACCACAGTTAAATTTTACAACACTGTTTCTCCCCCCACCCTTCTTTTATTTGATGTTATTGTATCTGTTAATCTTGAACGGAAAGATGCACAGAGAATTTAAAAAGTTAGTGTTTGTCTGATCATTTGGAACCTTGATGTGGTGGCAAGTACGAGAAACTGCAGGAGGCGTCTAAGAAAGAAAACGTTACAATTATGACAGATGGAAGATGAAGTATCTGTTAAATCTCAGCATGGCAGGTTACTGATCTTTAGTGGTTTGTTACCCTCACCGCACCAAAGACTTTTCCATCTACCAGTCCATAGAAGAAATGGCACAAGCACTCAGCATAAGGTCAGCTGTCTATGGAGGAGTGTTTAGCTGGAAATGCAGGACTGTGCATGGACATTACCTGGAGAAGCAGCACATTTTGTCCCTGCCAGCTGTGTTCAGGAGCAATGGCTGAAAAATGGGTAAAGCAGAAAGTGCTTGTGGCATAAAGTTAATGCCACATTTTTTTGGCTCTCATGCAGTGGAATTCATAGCAGTATCAAGGTCTGTTTCTTGGGAAATACCTTGTAGGATAAAGGGTTTGGATAGGCTTTTAAAATCATAAATCATAAAAGGTACAAAAATGGGTGCATGATTTTTCACTGATTCTTTTTCTGGACTATTGAACCTCGTGAAATGCAGCTGGTTGACCAGCTGTTTTATTCTGTACGCTTCTGGAAATAATGTGGGGAAACATTTTACATTTTCACAATGACCGTAGGAGAAAATGTTAAACTTTTTCCTCCAAAATAATACATTTATCTCACCTGGTTTTAGCCATGTCAAATATAGGCATATACTTTAAGGTATAGATTCACCCTATAACCAACAGAAAAACCAAAGAAATTCCAGACAGAGATTCTTCCATCCTAAAATAATTGGCAAAGATGACTAGCACAGAGTGAGGTGATTTTCCCTATTAGGAGCGCAAGTGGGAGGTAGGAGGATTTATATTCTGTTTTAATGTTTTCATAAGGTACAAATCTTCACCATAAGAACTATTAAGAGAGGCCAGCTGGAAACATTCCCACTTAATATTTTAATATGGATTTCCCCAAGAGGAAATGTTTCACTGCGGCTTAAGAAATTTGAAAAATGCTTGTTTGAAAAGAAACATTAGGAGGAAAAAAGTGCTTTTGCAATGCATTACAATAATACAATTGTTAAGTAATGGGCTAAAAAAGCTTGACTGCACGCACACACAGAGGAGCACAGAGGCACAAATGTAGGAGAGGGAGCTCAAAGTACACCCTGTTCCACCTCATCCCAGGTCCATCCCAGCCATCGGCCCATCAAAGCCCCTTCTCCACACCCATGAAGGAGCAAAGGGGCTCAAGGCAAGTGGAGGAGCCCCAATAACCCAGTGAGAGAAACAGTCCCCAGGACTGCCCCAAGAGAGCCTGAGCACCATGGGTTGGGGACACCCATCACCATGAGGCAGTGAGAGTTGCTCTCCAGGTCACCTTCCTCACAGGAGAGGACCACTGCCTAGGGGCATGGAATGCAAGGGAAGAGCATTTCAGGATTGTACTGGACTGATTATGGGATGTTTAGGACAGGAACCAGGGGTGGGGAAAAGAAAGGATCAAGGTGATTTGGGGAGTAAGGTGCATAGGAAGATAGAGGAGTAAGGGGATAAAAGGGATCGGTCATATATAAACAGGTGCTGGTCAATATGCTGGTGTGGCCATGCCCTGTGCCCAATCACTGCAATCTGTCCTGTCTTCTTGCCAACCATCTTGCACTCTGTGTGTGTGTCAGCGTATGCATGTGCAAGAGGGTCTGTACCAGCAGCTGGAGTGAGGCTCCAGCCTTGGGGTTCATACATACAAGTGCCAGAAACTGGGGACGCTGGCATCGAGGGGCAGCTACAGCGTGTCAGAGCCCTGCTGCTGGGGAGATCCACATATACAAATGTATATCTTTTCACCTGCAAACCTCCATCCTGCTCAGACAGAGAGGGGAACAGGATGAGAAAATAGAATTAACATTTTCAATTTTATTCGAACAAGATATTTCAACTGACTCAAACAAACTGTGGAATTTTGCTTTAAAAATATCTTCATGCTGTTTTAAATGGTTTTTTCCTCCTGTTTTGAAGCACAGTATTCCCTATGATACCAAAGATCTACTTCTATTTATTGCCTTTAGAAAAACTTACTGGTACAGATTCTAAAAGTATTCGCATCAAGAGTAGAAAATGTCTGAATGCCCTCCTGAAACTACAAGTTTGGGGAGTAATTCAGAAATCATACAGGGGAAATTTTATGGCCTCAGTAATGCAGTAGGACAGGTTAAATGATCATGATGTTCCCTTCTGGCCTTAAAATTTATTAACTTCCTCCCATTTTTCCTGTTGATAGGTTCAGTGATACTTTCTAACTGCACAGCTCTCTGTGGATATTATATGGTAGCTGCATATAATTACTTCCATCTTGGAGCACGAAAAACTGAGATTCAGAGGAGTTAAGTGACACAATCATCATGCAAGAGTGCACTAGAACCCACATTAGACCTCAGATTTACTGACTGGCCATCCTACTTGTAGTCCATCAGCCTCCCAGTCTCTGACAAGTTAGTTAAGTCCAGTGTTCCTTTTTCTCCCTTTCAATAAAATAAGGGCAATAACACCTTGTTATTTCTATTTACCTATAAACTGCTGGGAAAAGTGATTTCAGCTCATGTGGAAACTCCTTCAGCTATTTCTAAGCAAGCTACCTTGGGCAACATTAGCTGTGTAGCTGCAATAACAAGAAGCTCATTGCAAAATAACATATTTTCAGTATCTGCTACCATACCTGGTACAATGGCATGAAAACTGTACTAAGTACCTGTACCAGGGTGGCTAGTTGAAAGCTAGCACAGAGGCATTCAGATTGAATTTGAGCTATGACTGCACACTGTTACAGGTACCTCAAGTGCAGCTGTGAAGATCCACCACGGGGTTTTTTTATTTCATGAGCACCTGACATTTGTACTCAGAAGCTCGTGGATTCCTCAGGAGGTATGATTACAACTTGCATATGCACCAATCGTATCTTTGATTGTCATTCTGGGTTAAAGTATTTACATTTTAAATGATGCATTTAATACGCATAACAAATAATTATGACAAACACTCTTCTTAATAAGTAGTAGAGAGCAAAAACTTAGAATTTGCAGTCTGAAATATAAAGTAAATTGGATTTTAATACTTAATTAAGTTGTTAAAATTGAAGAACACTTTTTACAGCACATTTAAAAAATATATTTCATGTGTAAACTCTCATAAGCAACTTAAAAAAACATGGAATTGAAACATCCTGCAGTGGCAGGTTTCTCCATTCCAGTTGAATTAAGGGCTGATTACAATGAGCTGTTTTCCACATCAGCTCTGTCTTTTTCTCCATTTTACTCGGTATCTACAGAAGTTTTAGGAAGAGACTATAGGATAATGTACACAGAATTGATAGCACTATGCATGTGACAACTAGTACCATGAGCAGTTCTTTCAATCCCCTGTCCTAGCAGCAGCCTGTAAGCAACGCCTAAGCAAAGACGAGGAAATCAAAAAAACTGAGAAAATGCACTAAAGAACTTGCCTCCTTCATAGTAATACCAAATTTGAAGGGCATCTGCCCCCAGAAAATGCATTCATCACACACACAGCTCTGGACTGTGTGACAAGCAGCACAGCTGCAAAAATGCCTTCCTGTCCTCCAAAGAGGAGATTGCCATCACTGCTTTGTACATAAACCCGAGGTGCTCTTCGGTCTGCCTCAGTCCTATCAGGTATCTTAAATCTTGCTAAGTCTCAGACAGAAAACCTACTTACCAACCTTCATATTAGCTATGCATGCTCAGAAGTGCCATTTGAGGCGAAATGAGTGTCTGTTATTTAACTGGGAACTCATATGTAGGTGAACAGGCACTTGGTTTCTGTCTAAATCCCCCCAAGAACTCAAATGGTTAGACGTGGTCAGAGATGTGACTAACTTTACATTATATCCTTGTGACCAATTCCTGACTAATTTTCTGTAGATAAGAGCATTTACCACATGCTTCCTCAGTTTACTCTTTTCCAAGGTCAAAAATGCTAGCTTACTTTTTTCTTCTTAATATAGAAATCATTCTCTACTTATAGTTAGTTTTTCTGAAGGGGTTTCTGTGCTAATGCTACCCTGAGTTGTTCTTTAGTATACACTTTTAGATTTTCTATGGACAGAAAAATGAACACATAGTGATTTTCATAATCACAGCAAATAAAAAACCAAGTAACTCATCCCTTGCATCTACTTTTGTTCTCTTACTTTGATTTCTCTCTTTTTTTTTTCTTATTTGTTTTTCTTTTTCATCCACTACCTTTACCTTCTACTGAAGTGTACTGATCTGTAAGGGGGATATGTTTTGCAGTTCTCAGATACAAATCTTATGCCAGGAGAGTCAAGGAACTGTTTTCTTTCACGAAGAAGAGACAAAGTACAAAATACACCTGTTTAAGGTTTTTGGGGAAAAATACTTTCACGCACATCCTACTACATTAATCTTGTTATTGGTTTTACAAACTGCAAGAAAAAAAAAGGCATGAGATTTGCTATTATTTCCATTTTTAAGTATATGATGTGCTTAATTTATGGAGATGTGACACTCAGATATATGAGAGAAGAAGGAGAAAAATCCAGGCTGGAGGAGGAAAAGGAAAGAATTCTGGGGTTTTAATACAGTATTTAAAGCTCATTTATATATTGTAGTTTTTTCCCTCCAATGAAGCAAGCTTGTGCTTTGCAAATTAATGATTCTGTGAAGGATTTCACAGAGAGAGGGAATTAATGTGGAGGAATTTTGCATTTAAGCCAGGATTTTATTACCTGTACCAACAGACCAGTTGATGGCAAATTAGACTAAAGATCTGCATAGAAGTTATTCTGAGGAAGCAGGGAGAGGAATGGCACAAAGAATTTTGGCAAGTTCTAGTTGCTTGGGAAGACATAAAGCATACCCATGTGACAGAATTAACACATGTATCTTAGCACAGAAAATTCAGTTGCCTTTTGTGGCCAGGATTTTTGCCAGTTGTCTCCTCCTTTACCCACAAGAGGGGAAAAAATCTTCGGTATTAACATATTTGTTGAATGAAGCACATAATTCTGTCTTTCACTGTACTCCATTTCTCATAAGGCACATAAACTATTCTCAGATTCCCAGCTGAATGCAGCTCTGAGCTTGTGGAAAGGATTACAGAATTTTATTTGAATACAAGCTAGTACTTGCATTTTATGCCTGGTACGATTACTGAAATCACAATGTGTTCCTTTTTGTGTATGGAGTAGATTTATACCAGCATATGTGGTAAAGGATTTCTCTGCCATTTGCAGAGAAGAATATCAGCTGGAGCATCTCCTAAGGCCACACAGTTAAAGTACACCTGTTATTACATACTGTAGTCTTCCTCCACAGCCGTAAACACAAGGCCTACATTTTTGCATATGCATAAACTAATGATAGATGACTCATATTCCAAATTACTGTTGTGGAAGCCAAGCCCCAGGCACCAAACCATTTTCATGCAAGCATGCCAAAATGAGATTATATCCTTGAGCCAAAATGGGATAAAAAGACCCTTAAAAACACTAATAACTCTGACTTAATCAATGATTATTGCTGGTTTTAGATGGAGTTTAAAATTTGTGCAGTGGCTTTGATTTTCACTTTTTGCTAAATCAGGCACTGTTTTTGCCAGTATGGAAAATTTGCCACATTACACTAACACTTCAGGTGTCTAAGTACAGTTTAAAAACTGGGCAAGTTTAGCTTTAATATGGGAATGGGAACTAATTGTTCTTTTGCTGTAATATCTGGGGAAGCTGAAGGCAGTTCATATTTTTGTGTAGTTTCCACCATAGTAGTTTCAACCAAAAAAATCATCCTTCTCCTAGCTTTTTTCTTCAAGGCTACATACCACCCCTGAGTGTGACACCAGCCCAGCAGAATTCAGGTGAAGATGGTACTGAGAGATGAGATTCATGGAAGAATAATTTATTTGAGAAATTATAGTTTGCTAGGCTGGATTTAACTCAACAGGACATACCACAAGATATTTCTATAGAAACCTCTATCTTTCTCTTGCCATGCCTTTTAATTAAGTCTGAAGCCTTGCATGGCTGTAATCAATGTACGCAAAATAAGTAAGCAGGCAGCTGCAAATACAACTGAGGGAAAGAAAGGATGTCATGGGTTTCTAAACAAAGATGTGACAGATTTACTGGAGGGAGAGGAATATAGAAGGAGCAGAAAGAAAGATTACAGCCCAACAGGATTCTCTGATTTTACATTCTTCTTCTCTTCCATTTTCATTCCACTAGAACATGGGATGGATGCCAGAGATGGATCAAACTGTCCAAGTATAATTTAAGTAGTCAGGGAACAGATGTTCACAACAGTTTCTGGTCAGTGCGGGGATTTTATTACCTGCCCACAAGCTTCTACCCACTGTGAAAGCTGTATTTCTTGAAGATGCACTATATCAGGTTATATTAAATTACGTATGTTCTATAAGGTTGAATGACCCTAATCAGCTAGCAATGTAATACAATATCTCCTCCATTCTGCTTATCCTCGCTTTCTCCAAGACTGGATAGAAGTTACACTGGCCAATATTATAACGCAAGCTTCAAATGCTCAAATACTTCAGGCATTTGACTTTGAATGTTAGCGACTTCCTACAGCGTGAACAGGTGGGAGAATGCTGGAAACTGAAGGTTAGCAACAGTTCTCCTTCCCTTCTCCCTTGTACATGCAGCAAAGGTCACTACTCATATCTACCTCTCACACTCTTTCAAAGGAAGAAGACAGTGTGCCAGGTCCAGAAATCTCCAAAACTTTTTTCCTTTTCTATTTTTTCCATAAAAAGTAAGAAAATGGTAATTTCTCTAAGTTGATCATAAAGATATATTGGTTATTTTCATTTAAGAAGAAAAAGCAACCAAACAGATTGATGGGATTTCAATATATCAGGATTTACATATAGAACCCACTATAGTGACATGACTGGAATTGGTAACAGAAAAAGAAATTACTGAAACCTAGAAAAAGGTCACTGGAAAAATGCCAGTCAATGAATCAAGTATATGACTTCAACAGCATAAAACGTTTACTGTGCATTAGGGATAAGCTTACACAGCAACAATTGTAGCCCACATACACACACTTTTGCTAGCTTTACATGGGTCAGCACCAGCAGAATAGCTGCAGCTAAGAGGACTTTCGTATCTGAAGTTTTTCCCAACTTCCCTAGAGCCCACACCAAGAGTATACTATCACAGAGCACTGCCAGCAGATTACAAGAAAGGCAATTTTAAGCTCGTGGAGGTCTGTCTAAACATGCTGCAGTATAGTTGTAGCCTCAGCCTTCATTGCAGAGGGGAGAATTCAAGTCTCCCATTGTCACAACATACTTGGGGTGTTTAGGGGTATTTTTGACTTGTTTGTTTTCAACAGTTTCTTTAAGAAGGAAAGCATTTCTGGATTAGGTCAGGTAGAACATCTAGAATACAACAGAAGATTGCACATTTCCTTGGAGAGATTTTGTGCATATTTGGGAATAGAAGGCTCAAGCCACTGTATGCTATGACACATGAAAGAATCACAGCACAGGAAGACCCAGCGGCAATGGAAAGGAATTTCCTAAAACCAAAGGGGATTCAGCAGTTTTTTATAAGCTAACATTACAGTGTTAACTGCAGTGAAGCTTAGAAATAAGAACCCATTGGCTAGGACACAGTGGGCAGGGTAAGAGTTGTATGTAAAACTATTATTTTGGGCTTTAACTTCCAGTCTGTGTTCTCTATTTGCTTAGAGCTTTATTTTAAAAAGTGACGTTCCATTCAAATAAAACAAAATTTTACTAATTTTGAAAACTTCACTAATTTTGAAAACTTCCTGGTCTCTTTGGAGACCTGACTTGGAGCCAGTCTGAGGATATTGACCTCGGCTGTGGCCGATTGGTGGCCATCCAAGACCATCTTAGCTATCCAAGAAGAAACAAACAAATTAAGACTAATGGCCCACTCAGGCAAACAACACTTCTATGTAGAGTAGCCAGGAACACTTTTTATATATCCTTTACTATAGTAGAGAGAAAGGTCGTACACTTGTTCCTTAAATGCTTATCAAATTGTATATGAGTGGAAGATCTCTCTTGTTAGTCCTCTTTTTTGAACAGAAGGACAATATAATGTTGCCTTATGTCATGAGGGTCCATGTGGTACATATGTTCATTCATGTCTAAGAGGTCTCTTAAAATAGTCCTGAAACAAGTGTTCTATTTGGCTCTCCAAGCATTGTCATGTCACAACAGACCTCTGTGAAGAAACAAAATAATAATAAAGTGAATAACACTTTCCTTAATTTTCCACCGTCTCATAAACAACAAGAAATTTTGTTATTTCTTTGCTTAAGTGAAAGTTCCTGAAGTGTCTTGGGAAGATAAAATAAGGAATACATTAAATAGCCTTTTTTTTGGATCTGTTTATGTTTTTCAAATATGCTATGTAGCTAAGAATAAAAAAAAATTAAAAGAAAAAAA